>JAXGGA010008719.1:0-55246 GCA_038373865.1 Uloborus plumipes | reverse complement strand
TAAAAAATAAAAGAAAGACGAAAAAAGTATTAAAAGTAGCTTAATGCATCTAAAAAATATCGCCAAGTCCAAAAAATATCGCCAAGTTAAAAAAATATCGCCAAGTTCAAAAAATATCGCCAAGTTAAAAAAATAAAAAGGTAAAATGAATATCGAAAAATTAAAAATTTGAAAGTAGGGTATTGAGATGGGGAATTTGTGTGTCGGTCGGTCGGTCGGTCGGTCTGTCTGTCCCCCCCTAATAACTTTTGAATGAACATTCCGATTTGGACAAACTTTTTTTTTGTTGGAAAGATCTCGGCGAGTACAGCTCATTCCCATATTTGATTTTTCGATTTGAACAATTTTTGGTTCAACTGTGAACCGTTCAAACAACCTGTCCCGCGATGCTAACTTTTGAGTGAACAGTCCGATTTGAACAAACTTTTTTTTGTTCGAAAGATCTTATCAAGGATACTTCATTCCCGTATTTACATTTCTGATTTGAAAAATTTTTCGTTCAACATTGAACTGCTCAAGCAAGCTGTCACCCCTAATAACTTTTGAGTTAACAGTCCGATTTAAATAAACTTTTTTTTTTTTTTTGTTCGAAGGATCTCAGCAAGGATACTTCATTACCGTATTTAAATTTTCAATTTGAACATTTTTTCGTTCAACATTGAACCGTTCAAACAACCTTTCCCCACCTAATAACTTTTGAGTGAACCGTCGGAATTGAATAAACTTTTTTTTGTTTGAAAGATCTCGAGAGGCTTTCCATACATTCCCATATTTCGCTTTTTGATTTGAACCATTTTTCGTTCAATATTGAACCGTTCAGAAAAAAAAATTAACATTAGCGTCTACGGGGAATTTAAGTTGAATGTTGATCCTGAACTTAAAGTCGGATTTCCTTCAAACTAACTTTGTAAGAAAATGGTTTTGATAAATAATGTTTGTAAAGTACTTTTCTGAATAATCTTCTGTGAGGACTCTGCTTCCGACTCCGACTCCGCAAACATGGAGGAAATGCAGGATCAGAAAAAAAAATGACTGACTGTGCAGACGATTTTTTGTTTATTTATTCATTTGTTTTATTTTATTTATTTATTATTATTATAACATTATTATTATTATTTTTTTTTGGCAGACGATTTTTTTTGTAACAAAAATGTTTCATTCACGAGGGCATTTTATTCTTTATTTATATTTAACAACTGGCAACGGATGAAAAGTGAAAATCGAGACATTTTATCAACGGACGATGTTTTTTTCTTTTCATTCTTTTTTTTTCTTTCTTTGATAAAATGTGTTTTGATATACTTTGTACTTTTATTTATTTTTTTTTTTTTGAAAACAATTGAGGAATTTTTCTACGGAAGAACTGTAACAGTTACATTCTTTAAAAGGTGCGACAAAACTTTATTTATTCATTTATTTACTTTTTATGTATCTATTTCATCTAATGAGAGGTGTATATTTTGCTTTTAGAAATCAGCTTTAAGTGCTAAAAAGGTATGTTTGACATAATTTTTTGTCTCAGATAATCAAGAGAATAATGATCAGATGCTAGAATGCCGATGTCGATGTACGGGAAAGTAGGCTCGTTTAGTTCTTGACAGAACTTCTTGTTTAAGAAACCGACTTTGACCCATGCGAAGCATTTGCGCCTGACAGAAGGAATTCATAAATCTAGTTTTTATAGTAATTTTTTGAGTAACAGCAAAAATATGACTTTTTTTTTTTGCTAATAATTGTAAAAATATTTTTTAAATGATGTCTTACTTTTGAAGTTTCGTCGGATGGCTGTTGTCAGAGAGGAAAAAAAATATACAACTCATAATACGCATAAACAAAAAACCAAAAAACGTTAAGTAAACAAAAAACCGATGAACATACAAATTAAGTAATTTTCTCAAGAAAAAAAAAGTTACCCGAAATTATGCCATCAAGTTACTTCCAACTGAGACGAAACGTTTCATGATTAATAGAAAAAAAAAGCATGCAAGTAAACAACAATCCATGCGTCCTTTGTTTTATTTACTAATAAGAAGCAAAATCAAAAAGCAATTCATTACGAACAAAAAACCAACTTTTTCCGAATTTCTTTACAAGAATACATGAAAAACTTCGAAATAAAAGTCCATTTGAATGTTTAATGAATGAGTATGAAGGAGAAGAAAAGCTGAATGTATTTTTCTCCTCTTTGAATTGGGATTTTTCGGACCGGGAACTTATGAAAGAGTGATAAATCGGAGCAGTAACTCTTCTTGGGAAACGAAGTCTTTGCAGAGGTGCACTTTGGCACTGACTGAAAATCTTTACACGCGTAAAATAAGTTTCAGTTAATTTATCAACTTTTGTGTGTTGCTAGGTGAAAACAAAAATTAATAGCATTGTATTAGGCAAAGGTATTTTTTGTCCTGTATAACATTTTTTACAGTAATTTTATCTTTCTTTCACATCCGAATGTTGTCACTGAGTTCATTTTTCCCCTGCCATGTGAAACATTGTTTACAGCATGGAAAATTATAACCTCTCATTTTTCTCAATCATATTGTAATCTTTCTAATATTTTTGACAAGTGTAACATTACATTTTTAATTACAAATGCTAGCAGTTTAAAATAATGACAAATGATTGACCGGTTTAGCTTTTTAATTAATGGTACGCCATTTTCTGTTTCTTTGAATGTGACAAAAATGAGTACTTAAAAGTAGCTAAAATATAACTTTCAAGAAATTTTGTTAGAAAATGCTCCTCCCTGATAACTTAGGTCACTTTTGTGAGAATAGCGCGCAAATTCATGAAGGTAAATCAAGGTATCAAATAAATGTATTTGCTCTAAAAAGTAAAAATCAACAATGCAAAAAAAGCACACACTGACAAAGCATTTTTTGCTCTGGACCAGGCTTGGAGTAATCGTCGATTACGTAATCGTAATCCGCGTAATCGATTACGTTTTTCTGTAATCATAATCATAATCATAATTTGGAAATGGGGCACACGTAATCGTGTAATCGTAATTTTAATCACGTATTTCTTGTGTAATCGTAATTGTAATCCTTCTTTCAATAATCGTAATTCAGCCTTGTAATCGTGTAATCTAACTTTTTTTTTTCAAAATATTTTCACTCATAATCTAATCTAAGTTTATGCTTAATAGTTTTATATTCATATTATTTTTAATCAATAAGTATATAAAAGAAGGAAAAGTAGCATATTTATAGAATTTTAAAACACTTTTTATGTTTAAAAGGTGTTAAATTTTACTTGAGAATTTTATAAAAATTTCATTTAAGAATTTTAAGAGAATTTTAGTGAGAATCTTTTTAGAACTTTATAACTCCAATATTGTTACATGTAGTCGTAGAAAATTTATAAACTGCCAATATATATTTTTCGTGATAGTAAATTTTTACCAAAATAAATAAATAGTTAATTTAACAGAATATAATAAAAAATATTACTTGTTGTGCAATATTGTATGTTCTTTTAAAGAAGTTTTAAATTTTATATGCTTCGTTTTCCTCCTGCTTATCTAATAAGGTGCACTGAAACTTAACCCCCCCCCCTAACAAAAATTTCTGGATTCTCCTCTGTATTATATAATATACAATATATTCCTCCCAAAGCTGTAATCGTGTAATCGAAATCATAATCGGCATATAACAATCGTAATCGATTACAATTTTCACGTAATCTAATCGTTGCTGTAATCATAATTGCGATTTGGCAGAGGACTGTAATCGTAGTCGTAATTGTAATCTCCAATTTTTCATGCTTGTAATCATAATCCTAATCGATTACATTTTCTCGTAATTGACTCCAAGCCTGCTCTGGACTATCGTCTCAACAAAATTGTGAGTTGCTAGATTATTTTTGCTGAAAGCACTGAAAAAAATCTTTAAAATTATGTCTAACGTTTGAAACTTGATGAAGTTTTACTAAAATTATGGTGACCCTCCCCCCCCGCCCCACACAAAAAAGAAAAACTTGAGGGAATAATGAATAATACATATGCTGATGAAAATTAGGATGAAATTCTACTAAAGTAAAGAAAAAAAATTCAATAAAAATAGTTCTGGGTAAAGATTCGAACTCATAACCTTCTCACTAAAAGTAAGACGCTCTAACATCCACGACAGTGTGTCTTAACTTTTGGATGCTATTTACTTAAGTAAAGGGTTATAAAAAGCAGGAAAAAAACATTTTAGACCATGGGTCTATTTTTCATTAGCTGCTAGCACGGTAAGTCTTAAAATGAGGGGTAAGCGTGAAATTTGATAAATAAATGAGGAACATCTGGCGTGGTAATGGAAAGAGGTTAGAAAAAAATATATATAACCTATATCTTTCCAATAAATATAGATTTCATTGAATTTAAAACATCTTACCAACTTAAACATGGCCTAAATCATGGGATAACCTGACTGAAAAAAAAAACTTTAATCAGTAATATGTCATTTTTCTTACATAAAAGAAGAAAGAATTCCAAGAGAATCTTCTATTTGTTTCTATTATCTCACGGAAGTTTAAGATTACATAAACAGAAACTCTCTGTTACGGATACCGGACGATTGAGTCATTTGAACTGTAAATACGAAACAAATCTTTTGCTACTTATTTTGAATTCCCATTGCAATAGGAAAGTATTTTGGCATCGAAGGAATATTTCATTTTGCATCAGCCAAACCTCATAAACAGGAGTTCCCCTCGTATCGAAAGATATTTTTAAAATTTGAAATAAATAAATGAATAACGAAGTGCAGTGAAGCAATTATCTGAACGGTTTTTGTGAAGAAATTGCTTTGCATGATAAAAAAAAAAAAAGTAAAATGCAAATTTCTTGACAAAAACATCGTGACGTTTGCGTGACGTTAGCCTATGAAAAACGAGCTAGATAAAACGTCACAGCCTACTTAGCGAATAAGAGGAGATCGCTGACTGCTTGTGAGATCTTATTGGCTCCGCCCGTAGTGACGTCAGTGCCAAGTTAAGTTGCATTCTAGGGTAGAAGCTTTGCTTCAAATACTGGAGGGCGTGGGTTCGATTCCCGCCGGCATCCTGATTGACATTTTCCTTCTTTGTATTGCAAATCTTTCCCGTTTTTGCATGTAAATAAATAAAGCACACCACCAACAAAAATTCATCAAAAATGCTTATTTTAAATATTACAATTAAAGATCATGTACATGAATACAGTAAGAAGAGTTTTAATCGGAAGACGAGCCAACAGGAAGCCATTTTTTACACAAGATCTGTTTTGTGCATTTTCGGAAGTATTTTAGGATGAATAAAATAAAAATGATGCCCACAACGAAACAGTGTCAGAAATTTCTACTATGAGAAAATATTGGATTAAAATTGGATATAAAAATATTTAAACAGCAAATATAGGGTATACCTACCAGTGAATGAACAATTAAGTGTTTTTTCAATTTCAAAAATAGCGTCATTAAAAAATTCAGATTTTGCCACATAACAATAAAAACATATTAGATGATATTCGTAATGTTTGAAAAAAAAATAGAAAAGCTGTTATGGTTCTGCATCTATGGTTGGATTTTGTGGTGGCATAAAACAAAAAAAATATGCTCAGACCCAGTGAATGAACACCCCTACCAATTGTACAAGTAGAGCATTTTCTAGTCATTTTCTTTCTGTACATGCGTAGAAAGAACTTACTTCTACTGATTGATCTAAGAAAAATGTTTCAAAACCCTACTTTAAAAAAAAAATTGCGAGGTGTTCATTCAGTGGAAGTGTTTATTCACTGATGGTTGACCCTACCTTTTTCTTTGAACGAAAATCAAACTACAGTAGCCCCTCGTTATATCACGCCTCGTTATATCGCTCATTCGGATATATCGCTCTTTTCTTTTGTCTCCCCCCCCCCAAAAAAAAAACTTTTAGTTCGAAACCATTTTTGAGAAAATATGTAAGGTGCTCAGAAAAGGTCTCTTTCTCATTTATTTTGTGGCAAAAAAGACACGGTATAGGCCAATTACAAATTTGCGGGGAAAAACGATCGGCCGATGATACAGTAGAAGCATGTTTTCCTGATGAATTGCATCGAAAAATTGTTGAGCTAGACTTGGTAGATTGAGCAAATCTATAATGCTGATGAAGCTGCTCTCTACTAGAAAATGCTTCCAGATAAAACTCAAGATTTTAAGGTGAATAAATGAATTTTTATGTATGTGTACGTATAATTTACTTGTATGCTGGATAGAAAACTATTTTTAATGACCTCGGTTATATCGCGCTTTTTTCTTGTCCCCCGAAAAGCGCGATATAACGAGGGGTTACTGTACCTATTTATCACGGCAGCTCAGTAAAAAATAATTTAAGCCCGATCCGTTGACATTTGCTTTCCAGAAGAGAGACATGTAAATGTAACCACGTGTATATCATTCAATTTTTATTTACCAAATATGTACACAGAAGTGTACAAATTGTGGAAACTCTTAATTGGAAAGTTTTCTGCTTAGAACTAAGTGCTACTACTGTTACGGCAAATTACATTAAGATTTGACAAGAGTTACTGCATAGACTTGTCTGCTCAAAAGTCTCTATAAAAATGTAAGTAAACTCATACTTTTTTAAAAGTCTAATATAGATGAAAAGAAATTTCATTGAAATTTGTTTTATTTTGAAATATTTCAAGTAGTTGAATTTTATAAAAGGTCTAATGATAATGTAAGATATGATATGAAATAGTGTCTATAAATTTCACAAACAGCATTACGTCATAAGGTTGTCATACAAGGAAGGGATCGAGAGAACAATTCGCACATATTTTTTGAAAACTAGAAAAAAAACTGGCGATAGCTTATAATTTCCTGTTTAAAACTATAACACTGTCCCACCTAAGTTGTATAGCTGACTCGGATGACATTTTTTTTAAGTTAAAAAAAGAATCAAGGTATGTTTGTCGTTACCGCAAAAATAGTTTTTTCATACTCCTTAACTAATAGATAAAAACAATAAAAACATTTTGTTTACTAATACAGCAAAAGAATTTATGTTTAAAAAAATCAAAGATAAGTCAAGAGCAATGTCCAGACTTGTTCTCAAAATCATTCTTTTCACGTAGGAATAGCAGAAACTGTCACAACGAATAAGCTAGTTGAAAAAATAGTTAGAGAAAGCAGAAAAAAAGGAACTCGTACTCGCTTTGATTTTTATAACTTGCAATTTCCCTTTAAATATTGTCTAGAGTTTTCTTTACTTTTCAACTGAAAAAAAAATATTTTTATTGTCTAGAAATACTAGATATAGAAAAAAAAAACAAATTACTTCTTTTTGTATGAATGGCTAGAAACAGGAAATTTAAATGTATTTCTAGTGATAAGAATTAATTATTCGTTGCGCTATAGAAATTTCGGAGTTGAGAACGAAAAAAAAATCAATGAATTCGGCATAAATTTCCCATAATGAGCAGATTGGCTAGACTGCCAGACAGTTTAACAGGGATCAGTTATTAAATTTTACGATATATACGAAGCATCTGATAGTTATATATTTACATTTCGCTTGGGCTATTAAATGAAATCGATTTATATATAGGCCTTTCAAGAAATAGTATAGAGTTCGAATCAAAACAACTTTGGGATAAATTTGCAAATAATAGTCAAAAACTTGTTTTTGGTTGAACACGTTTTCAAAATTGAGCAAAAGCTGCTAAACCTAAAATATAAATTCTAGCAACTAAACATGATACAAAATCATTTCAATTTTTTGAAAAATATTATTTTTGGTTGAATTTTACTCTTATTTAAAAAAGTTTAGAGATACTGAAGCTACAAGGGATAAAGTGACATTTTTCTTAAACTTCATAAACATGCTTTATTAGCATTTTAAAATACATATTCAGGATATACTTTTTTTTTTTGTTTCGAATAATGTCTATTTTTAGAAACAGTGTTACGAAGCATTAAGCTTTGTTTCACAGCATTAATGTTCTTTATTTTGACAACTTTGCCCATGAAACTGCTTGAACAAACAACACGCTTGAGTAAAATTTTTCTACGTTTATAAAGTTTGCCAATACAAGCATGCATGTGTGAGCTGCTATGTCAAACATTGTCAAAAAAATTTCCTAAATTCTATTGCGACCACTGCAATAAACTTATTTTAACACTTTTTATGTCCTAACAGCGTAAAAAACAGTCGTATTCCAGAAAAGAATATATATATATGTATATTAGGGTGGAGCGGTCCTCTATGTTAATTTTTTTTTATTCAAATCTAAATGAGGCGGGGTGGGAAGGTTGTTCTATGTACTAAACATCCTGAATATAAAATATCTTTTAAAAATATTAATATTTAATGCTACCCCAACAGCGTTCAACATTTAAAAAAATCATAGAAATTGACATTTTCCAATTTTTGTTTTTTTTTTTTTTTTTTTTCAAAAAATTTTTTCAACAGTCATTTTTGGCCGAGGTGGGAAAGCTGTTATATGAAATAAACATCATGAATGTAAAATATCTTTTTGAAATTTTAATATTTAATACTGCCCCAATAACGTTAAATATTTGACAAAATCCTAGAAAATGTGGTTATTTCCATTTTTTATTTTCCCTTCCAGTTGGCCGCGCCTCCTTGGCTCCAGTACAAAAAGCCTCTACCCCCTTGCCCACTTGTCTTTGGCGCTGTTGTGAAATGTGTATTGGATAGTAGAAATCACGTGTTTTAGAGAGGGTAAAAAGATTCTGACTAGGGTACCGCGTGTCGCATTTGCTTCCATTAAGTCGCCTACATCTAACAGATTTCACTTTATTCCAAGTCAATTCACTTTTGTAAGCTTCTATAATTATTTTAGAGGTTCCATTGTGTTTAAATGATGTAATGTCGTCCCTAAGGAGCAAATATGTGTGCCCTGTTTTCGGACGTGGGTGTAATTTACCAATTAAATGTTTACCTACTTATGAAGACATAATGTTATGTTACGTGTGGCTGTGGAAGAGCAGCAGCAAACCAAAACAATACAGGAACCTAGTTAGTGAAACATGTGAAGAAGTTGCTGAGAAGGTGATGAAACGATGGGAATTAGCTTCAATTCCGGTTTTACGCCATCGTGAGATAGTGAGAAAAAATTAAAGCATATCATGGTAAGTATAGAAACTTATTGAAACCGTATGCATCAAGAAAAAATGTTAAAAGTTATTGTGATAAGATAAAACTATTCAGAAAGAATGCCAAGTCCCTTTTTGGCATAGCAACATGCAAGTGTGACTCTATTGACTCTTGCATCTGTGAAACATTGCGAAAAATACCAATTGCAGAAAGACATTTTTTGCTTGATCAACGCACTGACCGAAAGATGACCATTGGCAACATTGATGTGAAATCAAAAAAAAAAAAAATCTTCAAAGAATAAATCAAAAGAGAAAATTTGAATTATTTCTGGAAAAAAATACAATGTCTACTCATTCCATCAGCAGCATCACATGCCCAAGCTCACCAGTAAGAAAGAAAAAGGAACATTGCTCAAGTGAAACATATCAAGAAACTGGACCGAGTACATCACATGCAACTAGTGGTTTAAAAGAGTATTCCGCGGTCGCTAAAACTTTAAATAGGTATAAAATTTCTGACAGAGTGGAGCAGCGATTGTCTCAGCTACACTCCAAGATACTAATTTGGTTTCTCAAAGTGACTTATCAAAAGTTGTGGAGAGAAGTCAAACTAGACGATCCAGACAAAAAAAAAAAAGCTCTGGTAACTAACACAACCTTGGTTGATATGAAATCTAATCAAATAGGTTTATACTTTGATGGCAGGAAAGAAAACACTATTTTCATGGAGGAATCAAAGAGAATAAATATATTAGACGAGCATAAAGCTTGATAAAGGAACCAGGGTCTGAATATATGGGTCACCTTTCCTTAAGCTCTGGAAAGGCAATAATTGTGAGTGAAGAAATACAGCACTTTTTAACAAGAAATAATATTGATAACAGTAAAATTGCTGTTATTGGCAGCGACGGAACGGCAGTTAATACTGGAGTACAAGGAGGTGTCCTTCGAATTTTGGAAACAAAATTTGAAAAGCCATTACACTAGTTCGTATGTCAACTGCATACAAATGAGCTTATTCTGCGCCACATTTTCGAACACCTCGACGGTAGTACAAGCGGACCTCAAAGTTTTACAGGACCTGTTGATAAATCCCTAAAAGGCTGTGAATACCTTTCGGTTGTTGCATATAAAAAGATTTGTAGTACACTCCCGAAAATTACCAATAAAAAAGACAAGCACAGACCAACTCTATTTGTTGAAAATATGTGAAGCAGTTAATTCTGGATCTTGTTCTGAAGGTCTGTCTGAAAGAAACCCCGGCAAGCTAGTACATTCTCGTTGGCTTACAGTGGGTAATAGAATTCTACGACTTTATATTTCCTCGACAGCGCCTTCTGAAAATTTAGTGACTCTAGCAACTTTCATAATTAAAGTTTATGCACATACGTGGTTTTCAATTAAGACTCAGCCTTTATGTATCTTCGGAGCTAAAGCATTTGCATAAAACCATAATATTGTCGCGGTATTTATCGAATTCATTAAAAGCGGTCATCGACTTAGTAATTCAACGAAATGGATATTTCTGACATCCCGAAAATATTCTTATTGCAATGTTAGCTGACGACAGGCAGGACGTACAAGTTTTAGCATTGCGCAGAATTTTAAAGGCACGGCAGGTAAAGAAACCTTCAAGGCATGTTATTCGCACATTTGAAATTCCTAAGTTCACTTTCGCAGCTACTGAATACATTGATATAATAAATTGGGCTAATGTGACAGTCACTGAGCCGCCGTTACCCAAGTAGTTTAATGATCAAGTTATTTCAGGGTGCATCATGAATCCACGAACTACAAGTACTATCATAGTATCCCATATCAAGCTATTCCCTTGCACAATCAAGCCACTGAAAGGTGCGTGAAACTAGTAACTGAAGCGTCCGCTTCGGTTTGTGAACCTATCAGACGGATGTATTTATTAAAACTTGTTTGGAGTCACGCAAACAAATGCCATTTTTTAACACCAAAGGACAATACAGACCAGTATAAGTAGATATTTTGATCATTGTACTCAATGTGATTGTAAGTTTAACTAATGTATCTAAAAAATTACAATTTCTATGATTTTGTAAAATGTTTAACATTATTTTCGCATAATTAAATATTAATATTTTTAAAAGATATTTTGTATCCAGGGTTTTTTTTTTGC
Organism: Uloborus plumipes; assembly: GCA_038373865.1. Taxonomy (NCBI): domain Eukaryota; kingdom Metazoa; phylum Arthropoda; class Arachnida; order Araneae; family Uloboridae; genus Uloborus; species Uloborus plumipes. Next base: position 44,032 of record JAXGGA010008719.1, on the reverse strand, counting down.
ACAGAACAACTTTTCTACACCGACCAAAAATGATTATCGAAAAAAAGTTTAAAAAAAAATTCTGAAAAATGGCAATTTCTATGATTTTTTAAAATCTTCAATATTGTTGGGGCAGTATTAAATATCAATATTTTTAAAAGATATTTTACATTCAGGATGTTGATCTGATAGAACAACTTTCCCACCCCACCCAAAATTAATTATTAAAAAATAATTTTTCGCTCCACCCTAATCTATATGTAAATGAAAAAATACAATTGTGCTTTAGTATCTTAAAAAGGCATTTTCAGCACAGGGAGTAGAAACATTTCCAAGACATTATTCTCCCTTTACTTTCATATTTTTATGTTCTTAAACTATCCTCCAAACTATTGTTACACTCCATTGAAATGCATTACTTTGTGTAGGCAACATTACAACGAAATGTGCACTACACTATTTAAAAATTTTTAGTAAATAAAATTACTCATTTACAAATAATTTCTTCTATACTTGAATATATTTTCCGCATTTAATATGCAGTTGAAAGAAAAAAAAATGTTTTACAAAGAAAAATGTTCAGAGCATATATTTTTTTTCTTTCTAGCTAGCTATAATAGGTCTAATATTCTTAGCAACAATGAATACACTCTTCTAAATATAAAGTATTAAAAATAAGAAAAGCGCTTAGTAAAAAAAAAAAAACTTATTTATAATGAAGCAATTTCTTCAAACGATTAAAAGTTTAAGTACTTTATCAGGAAAGTTTTCTTTTCATTAGCTATCTTGAAAAAAAAAACGATGTTCAACAGAATGGTTTCTGACCTTAAATTATGTTCTCTTTCGAAAAAAAGTAGTTTGGAACAACGTTTTGAAAGAATTTTGTTTTTTAAAATATTTTTTAAGTAAAGCCAAAAGCAGTTTAACAGACAAAGCAAGTTATGCATTTAATCTTAAATATTTTCCCCTTTAAGATATTTAGAAATGAATTGATTTTCACCTACATCAAAAAGTTGAACAAAGGAACAATAGATGGCTTATTATTTATTACTTAATTTAATCCTTTACCGATTTTATAGTCAGAAATAATTTTGATTTACGAAAATAGTTAATTCCTCGTTAGATTTCCATTTATTCAAAGAAGATGCTATACTTTTTGACTCACAACTAATTTATCTCAACAATTAACTCGATTTAAATAAGATTTAAAGAAAAACTGGCTTCTATAAAGATGGTCAAAGGTGGAAAATGGTGCTAATTAATTTTCGGAGCTTATTGTTCTAAATGGGTTTACTGCAAAAAATGAGCTGTTGTTTTTACAGTATAACACTAGCAGCCGAGGTTCCAATTTAAAACTGTAAAATGTGCAATAATAAACTGTAAAACTAGCATTTTTAGTTTCTTAAGGTAAAGTTAGAAATTTTACAGTTTATTGCCTTAAAATTTAGCTGTATTATACGGTAAAAACAACAGTATAATACTGGCATCCGAACTTCTAGTTTAAAACTGTAAAATGCATGGTAATAAAATGCAAAATTAGCAATTTCACAATTTATTACTGTAAAATTAGCAGTTCTACATTTTAGTCCTGTAAAATTAATTATTTTACAGTTTATTGCTATAAAATAAGAAATTTTTAGTTTATTACTATAAAACTAGCTGTATTACACTGTAAAAACAACATTCAATTTGTACAGTGTTGATGTCTACGGTCATTTTCAAACATTGAATAACCGCGTCAAATACAGTGGACTCGTGTTACAATGCGATTTAACAAAAAATTTGAAAGGTATACAACCCGAGTTTTTTTAGCGAGAAAAATATCTCATAGTTTTTTGGAAGAGAAGCGTGACTTATAAGCATCGGCTTCGTTAAAAACAACTAAGTATTAGCTTTCAAAATGGACCTATATTTCTTTAGCATCAATGCATAACTGAAGGCAGAAGTTCCCACACCTTAAAGTTCCAGTTAAATCTCGTTCCATTAATGTGCGTGAACAATCACTTTACATTTTCCATCAATTTCTTTTTTACAGTGGAACCGAAACTCGCGGTTATATCCAAAGCTAGGGTAGAGTTTGATATTTTTTCTGGCGACCTCAGACGCATCTGCGCATGCCTCAAGTCTACTGATTGTTAAATTAGGAGATTTTGTTTAGTTTTTCGTTGGGTTCTTTTATTTGGCGTGTTGGTTGGCGCTGATGGTTTTTTTTTTTAAATTATTATTTTATTCCCCTTCCTTGCCAGTTCTAGAAAAACAAAATAATATCGGAGTAAGCAGAAATGCTACCATTTTGCATTTTCTTAAGCTGTCATCCCTTGTTGAAATAGAACCGTTCAACGGTGCTAGGCCAACGCCTCCTAAATACTAAATGCCTGCAACTTTCTGGTTTTTAGCACAGAGCAAAATTTCGTCCTTGGTTCACGATACACTGCCATCTACCGGAGTTCTTCAAGAAAAAGAAATTAACGATTGGTTCATTTCCAAATTTAAATTTAAAAATCAACCAATCAAAAAATTTAATTCGAATATCGTTTGGATCCATCGCCAATAGCTGCAAAATGCCCTTGGTTCACGATACACTGCCATCTACCGGAGTTCTTCGAAAAATTAACGATTGGTTCATTTCTTAATTTAAATTAAAAAATTAACCAATCAAAAAATAACAACTGCATTATCGGATTACCGCAAGTTGGCGTTTAAAGTGGAACCCATCTCGACGGTAGCGAAGCAAATGTTCTAGGCATTTAGTATTTAGGACGCGTTGACCAGGCACGCCTTTTGAGGTCGGACAGTAGATGGGACGTGAAAAAGAAAGTTTCATAAAATTAAAGAAAGGTTTTGTGCATCGTAATAGCGTTTTATGTTGTATAACACAATTTTTCTCTAAAATACAGGATAAATTAAGGTTTTTATGTAGGAAGAGGTAGAATAGAGTCAAGGAATAGAGCTCTTCAGGAGTGTTTGCAAGTGTCTAAAACAGTAGCGAATGTTATCCTAAAATTCGTCCATACTCTTTTTCACAACGCGTACGCGAGGGGTTTCAGTTCGCATTTTAATAGTTTTCATCTGCACAAAGCATACTACGGTTTATTTCAAAGTATAAAAGTGGATGTAATTAATACAATGCAACATTTACCGATATTGCTGTCTACCTGCCGCGGATTAAGTAACATCTCCACCATGAATGACCCTTTTGTGGCATAAAACCTTTTTGGACTTTTGAGAATTCTAAAATGAATGAAAACCATTATTCTCAATAAGAATTTGTGTTCTCTGAATGAAGGGAAAGTGATTTTTTTTAATGAAAATGTCATCCCCTATTAAGACTTTAAGTCACAATCCTCTGATTTACGCACTTTTGCGAAGACAAGAACATCCCTATACTATAGAAACAAATGCACCCACAGCTCGATCATAGCATCTTAAGACTGCAGTTTCGTCCTTATTGTGGACTCCTCAGTTAGTAATAGCCAATGTTCGAGCTAAAGGCAAAGATCATCTTATTGTAGCTAAGATTTCCAACAAACTGGTAGATAAAGTAAATTTATCTTACCAGCGAGCGTCCGCAAACCACCGCTTAACTCGAAATTTGAAGGCAAAAGCTGGGTAATATGCAATGAGTTACCGCCTATAAGCCAAGGCTAAGGCAGAACTGAAGCAAACGCACCCACAGCTCGATCATAACAACCTAAGACTGCAGTTTCGTCCTTATTGTGGACTCCTCAGTTAGGAATAGCCAACAAGCCTCAGTTAGAACCTCGATCATAGCTCCTCTTAGGATGCTATGATCGAGCTGTGGGTGCGTTTTCTTCAGTTCTGCCTTAGTTAATGGTTATGGGCGGTAACTCATTGCATATTACTCAGCTTTTGCCTTCAAATTTCGAGTTGAGTCGCACCATGGTTTGCGGATGCTCGCAGGTAAGATAAATTCACTTTATCAACCAGTTTGTTGACAATCTTAGCTACAATAAGAGGATCTTTGCCTCCAGCTCGATCATTGGCTATTCCTAACTGAGGATTCCACAATAAGGACGAAACTGCAGTCTTAGGATGCTATGATCGAGCTGTGGGTGCATTTGCTTCAGTTCTGCCATAGCCCTGGCTTATGGGCGGTAACTCATTGCATATACCTATACTATATGTTTATTATTTTTTCGATATTTTTAATGCGTAAATTACCGTGAACTTAGTGAGGGTAGGTCAACCTAATGCTTATGTTTGACTATTAACGCGATCCTTCGTTTTCAGTTAAACCAGTAGGTAACTGATGAAATTCTTAAATGGATTTATTAAGTTGCGTGCGCACTTTTAATAAGGCATTTTGCTATTACGTAACTTTACGACGTATAGTGAGTAAAATCAATTCAAACCCCTGTTTTACGGTTGAAAGTTTAGCGATTAAAAGTTTAAATACCATCAAGATAGATATTCAATATTTCATGAAAAATTTAATTTCAAATCATGGGTAAAATGTTTTTTTTTTTTTTAATGTTTCCTGTCAGAGTAAGAGCAAAGTGTAGAAAAATATCAAAAATGGTAAGTTACGGTTGGAATGAATTCTTCAATTTTTCTTTTGTCCAAATTAAACTAAGATAAAGATTTCTTTCTTCAGAAAGAATCAAAGCTTTATTTACCCATACATTTCTTTTTCAGTGATTTTCTATTTTTAAAAACGCTAAAACTGATTTTTTCAGACTAGTAACTTAATTGCTATTCATTGTATTTACTTATTTAACGTATTTATTATTATTATACATTTCGTGTAAATAAAATGTACTGTTAAAGAAGTGAAAGTATTATTACGTTTTAAAGCAAAAAAATATTACGTATTTTTATAAAGTGTGTAAATTTGTCTTTGGAAAAAAAAAGGAATCGCACATTGGAGCTTCAATTGCACGAAATTAAACGAGTAGCTACATTATTTTCCGGAAAAAATCATTAAAAAAGTCCCAAGATATTTCATCGGAACATTCTGTTTAAATAAATTTCGCTATTAAGCCATAATGCCTAACGCAGTAAAAATTAAGCACTGCCCCTTGGGAAGCATAAAATGTTTTTTCATCGTCAAGACAAAAAAAAAAAGAATGTCCAAAAAAATAAAATAAAACACAAGGAATTGTAGCATTTCTGGGTAATTACTAGAATTAAGTTTTTACACATGTTTGCAAAAAGTAACTTTCACGAGCATAAAAAAAGGAGCTAGATGTAATTTACTTTGCTGTGAGAAAACGACAATATTTGTTTGCAAAAAAAGTCAATGAAATCTAAATTTAATTTCTCAGATGGCCAAGCAATGCTAAAAAATCAAGGAAAGAGAACGATTTTTTTCTCATTTCCAATTCAAATTCTCCAAGCTTAGGGAGGTTTCCGAATTTCCGAAGTGTTTATTGAATATTTAAGCATGAGTAATCAAAGGAGAAACATTTCCGAAATAACACTTGACATACAGCAGAAAAATACACTTGAGTATTTTCAGTGTGCTAGCTTAAAAGTGATTAGTTGAAGTTTATTGCAATTTTTGCTTTACTTTACTTCCTTTAGAGGAAAAAACAGAGAAAAAACTTACAGGTGTTTAAACTACTTCGTCGTTGCCCATACAGAATCAGCTGAGTACTTTGTGCAGATTATTTCGGTAAAATAAAAAACATTATTGCTTTGAACTTTCGAAGTTTCAAGCTGTGATTAAAAATTTAAATTTACGATGTTTAACGTAACGAACCCGATTTGATATTCGTTTTCGGAACATTTTCACACACAATATTTTACACAGTTATTTTTGTATAACTCAGTTAGATGTGCAGTTGTATTTCTAAAAGGCAGTCAGTTGGGATATTTCATTTCATTTCACTTCAGTGTCTCCCGTACCTACCATTACACGTGGTTTACCGGTTGGATGGGGCCCCGAAATAAGCTCTGTTTTTTATTCCAGACCAGGAGCAAAGCAAACCTTTAGTCCAGAAGCACCAGAGGTATTTGCTCACTTGAAGGACTTGATGGCCACGACCCATATTTAACGTGCGCCAACCACCATTAGTGAGCCCGGTGGTTCTTTGATTATCTAGGATCAAACCCGGTACCTCTGGATACAAATCCGATGCTTTACCGATCGAGCCCGAAGTCAGTTGGAACATAATTTTAATGTTTTAACTTTGAATTATTTCCCTTCTTCTTCATGAATTAAGAGAAATAATTTTGTATATTGTGTCCAAGACTACACTCTCAAAGAGTAACTGGGAACGGGAAATGTGATGTTGTGACAAAAATGTGAGTGAATGAAATCATGTTGCCTTTAACCCCACAAGCAGTGAGGTAAATGTAAACCGCAGCATTTTATTTCCGAATTAGGTTGGTTGTGCGATATACACGATTAGCTGAAAAGCTTAGAAGCTCAACCCCAGCAGTCCTCAAACTATGAACCAGGAAATCTAAATTTAATGCTCTGTTTTTCTCAAAACTTGCATAAAATTAGTTTATATTGCTAGTGCGTGGCAGCGTATACACTATATTAACAACATTCACTCATTATTAAAATGTTATACAGTAAAATCTCGATTTTACGTCCCCGAATGAACGCTCTTCCCGCAATTTGCGTTTTTTCAGCAGATTCCTTCAGCAGGCGTATATCATGTATTTTACGTTTTTTCACCCTGGCCCTTGAAAAACGTTAAATCAGGATATTACAGCAATTCTAAAGAAATACTTTCGAAATGTTACTCTCGATTAATTTGGACAAAAAAAAAAAAAAAAAAAGCACGCACACACACACAGCCAGTAAATATAGCATTATAAAGCAGTATGTTTTTTGCCTGTAACTCGACTACTTTCGTATTCCATGCTGATGAGAGCATAATAAGCTCGAAACAGCTGTCCATGGATCGAAATAGCCGAGTTGGCGGTATATTGCATATAGCATTATAATTTGTGCGTATTGCAGTACTTGAGAATCTAATAATTAAAAAATTACATAGTAAAAACTTGATTTTCTTTAGTGCGGATTTTTGAGTTTTGCCACTTCTCTTACCAGGGTTCGACATGTCAAAGAGAAAAATTTAAATTAGGTTCCAAAATGTTTAGGCAGAAAAATAAATGTCCTTTTAAATTTCAAGTCTAAACAAGTAATGCATTTAATATATATTAAAAAAGTATGTACACCCTGCACTACGACAGAATAAACGCTTTTATCAAATGTTTTTCCTTATTTTCGAACGTAAAAAAATATTGCTGATAAGCGTATTTCTTTTGTCTGTAAGAGATAGGACTTGGTAAATAGTACTACCAGGGCTCAGTCGAGTCATTTGAATTGGAGATGAAAAGCAAATACTACGCTGTTTGTTTTTTACGCTGAGCAAGAAGAACTGTGAAATAATTTGATGCTTGTGTTTTTAGTCAGCTTCGGAATTTCGTTCTGTCAATGGTGAGTAAGAAGGATTGCGTTTCAGATTTGCCGCTTAAGCTTGGAAGCTTACTCCTTCCTCGGTACTAAATCAAAGAGATTTTAAGTGAGTCTTAGCAGATGTACTATTTTTCTCCTTTGTAAGAGGTGTGTTTCTTTTGCGAGAATCATAACTCAATTTTTCTGATATGCGTAGCGGAACGTATTAGTGCCATTACGTGGAAAATGGTAATTTTGTCTTCGTTAATACTCATGAATTTTAAATAATTTTTCTATTTTTGTATTTACTATTATTCATAAAAACATTAAGTTTATTATGTTTATTTCTTGTAAGTACGGAAATTCTACACCTTTTCTACAAGCATTGAAACAAAAGTTTGATGCAAAAACGACTTTCCTGAAAAACCGATTTTAATGCAACTTTTTTCCCAAAAATGGTTTACCGCATTGCTACATTAGAAAACACTCTTCAATTACATTATCTAAATTTTTAAAAAACCTGAATTATCATTACAAACATATATGATTTCGTGAAATCTTTATCAATGCCCCGGTCTCTGTGTTATCCTGAAAGACTTGCCTAACTAAAATGCTAGTGAAAGCTATCCTGCTGAAACTTATTTGTACAAATATACGAGGGCTATCCAGAAAGTAGATTACGTTTTCGTCTGTGTCCGCTAGGGGCGGGGCTAGCGCGGCCATCTTGGGGTCAGAGCGTTGCGCAGCTCAGTCGGCATCTAGCCGTGCTAGTGAGAGGTTCGTGCTGTGCTCTGTTCAGATACTGTGACGGTTTAAAATGTCTGCGTTAATTGAAAATCCCGCGAGCTGCGAGGTGCGTGCAGTAATAAGGTTTCTGACTGCAAAAAACTGTAAACCGATAGAAATCTATCGGCAGCTTTGTGAAGTGTATGGGGACAACATTATCACTGAAGGTGGAGTGCGTCAGTGGGTCATAAGATTTAAAAATGGCCGAACCAATGTTCACGACGAGGATCGAAGTGGGAGACCCAGCATAGTGACTGCCGAACTTGTCGAAAAAGTCGATGCTAAAGTCCGTGAAAATCGAAAATTCACAATAACGGAACTTTCTTTGAGTTTTCCAAAAATTTCGCGAAGTTTGTTGCACGCTGCAAGAAGAGGTAACGAAGTGGTTGAAGGCGCAGGCGGCCGAATTATTCGACGAAGGAATTTCCAAGCTCGTACATCGCTACGATAAATGCCTTAATTTGTATGGTGACTATGTAGAAAAGTAGTATTTGAGTGTGGCTTTCATCTGTATATAATAAAATTTGTTTCCTATACTTTGTTTATTTTTTATTCCAAAACGTAATCTACTTTCTGGATAGCCCTCGTACTTATCAAGTAAAGCAGTAAATTACAGCCCCTAAGACATATGTGATAATTTAAAATCACACATAATACACCGCCATTTAGGTTATAGCATCCAAAGACTTCAGTTTCGTTCTTATTAGGAATCACCAGCCTGGAATTAGACAGTAATACAGCTATAGGCAGAAATCATCTTAAAGAAGCTAAGAGACCCAAACAAACTGGGAGCTAATGGGGTATTTAATAGTATTTGTGACATAGGGGTGTCCGTAACAAAACTTTTTAAAAGTTTAAAATTTTTACATATATTGAAAAAGTACATTCTAAAGTATATGAATATCATATTGTTTTCATAGTTCACTTTATATTATGTTAGTAATTGCACTCAGAGCATTGAAAATGCAATTTCACTGTTACGGACTCTACGTTAAATTTTTCTTTAAATCTGACTTAAACTGATTTTCAAGCCAAAACTGGTACTTGAGACAGATAAAGTAAAGGCTCACCTCTAATATAGCGAACAATTTTAATCAAAAAGTGCGTTCTATAAACAATTATGGATTGTGAAAATGATGACTGTAGAGTCCGTAACAATAATTGGAATAAACGTTTAGTTTTTAAAGAAAAATTCAATGTAGAGTCCGTCAATGTTCTGAGTACAATTACGAACGTAATTTAAAGTGAACTATGAAAACAATATGATATTGATATACTTTAGAATATACTTTTTCAATATATATATAAAAATTTTAAACTTTTAAAAAGTTTTGTTACGGACACCCCTATGTCACAAATACCGTGAAATGTCCCTAATATAAAAATTGGCCATCAACGAGAGATCGCAGCAATGGTATTGTTCAACTCATAAATTAAAGGCAAATATTGGACAATTAAGCAGCAAGATTCCGTCCCTGAAGCTAAGGCCCCTACAACAGGGGAACTGACTCATCCGACATTTTGGTTCCAAAAAGGCAAGTGCGGAACTACTGGTACCTGTGCTCAAGCCGCGTTGAAGAAAAATGGTAGCATAGCTTGAGATGTAGCTGCTTAGATGATATTTGACTATTTTTGACAATATGACAAAAACATTTTGTAAACTCAGGTTTATAAACCAAGTGCGGTATGGAAATGGGCTTAATTACAGGAAACGTTTCTCAATTAAGAGTTTTCAAGTTTGAGAAATAAGTTATCTTTCTAGATTCATCTAATGCGGCGCTTTATCCATCCGATCAGAAGTTATTTTCCGCCAGAGCAACCAGGGACAATACTAACGTGATTCCTAATACTCAAACAAGGCTGGATCGAAAGCTGTCTTGGAACCAACCCAAGTAGCATCAACTCATCGGATTTTCCTCAGCCGATCATCGAACTCCTCGTAAACTGATCCCGTAACGCACGATGACATCGTGCCGATCAGTATCCGAGCACGATTTTCGATGAGCTACTTCATAGGAAAGCGATAGCCTTCTGATCAACTTTCCCTATGAAAGTAAGCCGAGCTATATTCTATCGGAAAACGATATCCTTCCGATCAAGTTTCCCGATGAAATTCATTGACACGGGACTGTTCTGCTCGTAAATTGCTCCAAATCTCATCGTACTTCGAGCAAAACTCATCGGATTTTGCTTTTTGGATTCTGTTTGGCCGATGAGAGTTTTATCTGGTTTCGATGAATGGCCGATCATCGGCAGATGAGATGATGCTCCTAGGGAAAATGTCGGATGAGTCAGCCTGTCTCTAAAGTAACTCTACCCAAGGCAGAACTACATATACTACAGTGCCAGCTCCGTTATGCCATCGAGAGACTTAATTGCGTATCGATATTCAAAGTGAACGATCCATATCGTCTTGTTACAAAATACAAAAACATACTTTACACGAAAGCACGTCCTTACATTAAGACTACTCGTAGCAAACTGGTGATAGGCTGCATAGGCGGCTCGTACAGGGGGCAATGGGGATGACTGCCCCCTCACTTTCAAAAGGAAAGGTGCCTTGACCCCTCACTTTTTCAGAGTAAAAAACTAATGATCTATTTCAATTCTTTTTTACTCAGTGAATTAATTTATTCTACGAAAGTAAAAGCTGAAAATTCCAAAAAAATAGACTTTTTTTCCAGGTTATTTAATAAGAATTGAACTTAGAATCGGAAGGCGGATTTCTACAGTGGCAATCCGTGCTCATTTTTGAAGCCATATTTCGCATTTATTTAATAGGTCATTTAATCATTTGTGTTAAAATTTAATAATATAGCATAATTCTAAAAAAAAGGCCTCTTAGCCCCCCTCTCCCCATACATACGTTTCGTTTGACCCCCACTTTTTTGGTGCACCAGCCGCCTATGATAGACTGTATTGGAAGGGTAGATCCTCCGGCATATTACCGCACGAGTGTTATCGCGGTGCCACAGATAGTCGCTTCACAATAAAATCATGTTCATTACTTTTTGAACGGACCCTGTATATTGAAAATTTAATTAAGGAGGCGGTAACCCGCTGTCTCCAGACAAAAAGCGGATAACTAATAACACTCATATCTGATAGCATCGTGAAATCCATAAACACTCGATCCATAACGTTAAAATACATTTTAAAGAAAGACAGAAGAATTGATATGGAAGGCACATAAAGAATACTATTTATCTTATTTACTTCAAGAAATGAAGACATGGCGCATTTCCAAACTACATCCCCAATTCCCTTTGATTTTTGTCATGTATCCTTGCTCTTAGACTCTTCAGTTTGCACTTGCTTAAAAGCGGCTGATTTTGATGCTGTAATTCCCTTACATTTATTCCCATCAAACCTCCAACCTGGAGACCAATGAATTAAATTTATGTTTCGGATCTTGATCCGCATCGAAAAGTTTAATCCAATAAAATGGGAAATGGAAACTGGATATCGGGTAAATATTTGAGAGAAAAGATTTGCTATCTTGAGCTGCATTAAAAGTCGGGTCGGGAAATAATTTTTGGTTCATTTGAATAGGAGTGGGTATTTCTTATTTTGAACTTCTTAGAATAAACATTCACGAAGGATAATTCACTTAAATATTATGCTATACATGAATTTATATTTTCTTTACGGTTTTGAGAAAAAACACTTTCGTTTATGTTTTCAAAAACGACAGTTAACTATTAAATAATTTCTATTCATGAGACACTAGGTTGAGAATACTATTACTTAAGGCAATATTATGTTTTATGAAAATATATGGGAATTTATGAATATATTTAGTATTTTTTTAATAAAAAAACCTAATTATCTCTTTGTTCAAAAATATAAAAATCAGCATTGCTATGTCAAGAAAAGTTGTGTTAGATATCAAACAGTTATGCTCTTCTTTTAAAACTAATGATATATTTTTAGCTTAAAATTCTATTTGGGCTATGCGAAAAGTACAAATTGAGCCAATACATTACCTTTATAATTTTTGTCACTAAGTTTTCACTAAACACGGGAAAATAACTCTATTTTGATGTTTAAAAACATTAAATTCACTTAACTGTTTGATTCTTTCATAAATATGCACCAAGTCAAATTTTTGTAGAAAATAAGAATACTCAAGAACCAAGATAAATAATATTTTTAGTGAAATATTTTCCTCTCTATCACTTCGTGACCATAGCAGAAAGGTAAGTGCTCATAATAGGTCAGTTGAGCTCACTGAGTCAGTTAGGATACAAGTTTTTAATAATTCTTTCAACAGATAATTTATCCATTGTAGTTCTAATCTTTATTTACAAGTATTAATGCATTAAATCCCCACAAGTAACTTTAACATAAATCTCAATCTTCTTTACCCTCACCCAATCATTTTTCCTGAATTAGGTCACTTAAATATGTACCATTGTTATTTTTGCTTACTGCAAAAAATAGCCGCTTATTTGGGTACAATGCACAAAAAAAATACGTAAGAATAAATTATTTTGTTTATAGGAATGAAAAAACAAAGTAAGTATCTATGATTTTTTTCAGAATACCATTTTGTACAATTACTCGGTTAAACTAGCAAATATCGTATTCGCTATAAGCGGGTTCGAATGTACCTTGCATAGCTTCCTAACATTAACCTTAATCAAGATGAAATCGTGATTTTATCAACAGATAACAAACATGACACAATATAATTATAAATCTTGGTAGTTTTCATCAAAATGCATTTGTGTATATATATATATATACACTGAAGTGACAAAAGTCATGGGATAGCAATATGCAAATTTTCAGATGGCAGTAGCATCGCATAGAAAAGGTATAAATGCGCAGTGCTTTTACAGAGCTTTCATTTCTGTTCAAGTTATTCATGTGAAGAGGTTTTAACGTGATGATGACCGCACGACGTGAATTAACAGACTTTGAACGCGGAATGTTAGTTGGAGCTAGACGCATGGGTCATGCCATTTCGGAAATCGTTAGAGAATTCAACATTCCCAGATCCACTGTGTCAAGAGTGTGCCGAGAGTATGAAATTTCAGGCATAACATCCCACCATAGACAGCGCAGTGGTCGACCGCCTGCACTTAAAGATCGAGACCGGCGACGTCTGCAAAGAGTCGTAAATTCTAACAGACAAGCAACACTGCGTCAAATCACCGTAGAAATCAATGTGGGACGTACAATGGACGTGTCTGCTAGAACTGTGCGGAGAAATTTGGATTTCTTGGGCTATTCCAGCAGAAGACCGACTCGAGTGCCTTTACTGACAGAACGACATCGCTTGCAGCGACTCTCGTGGGCACGTGAGCATATCGGTTGGTCCCTAGATGAATGGAAAACCGTGGTCTGGTCCGATGAGTCACGATTTCAGCTGGTAAGAGCCGATGGTAGGGTTCGAGTGTGGCGCAGACCCCACGAAGCCATGGACCCAAACTGTCAGCAAGGCACTGTTCAAGCTGGTGGTGGCTCCGTAATGGTGTGGGCTGTTTTTTCATGGCATGGACTTGGTCCTCTAGTGCGACTGGACCGAACATTGACTGGAAATGCTTATGTGCAGCTACTTGGAGATCACTTGCAGCCATTCATGGACTTCATGTACCCAAACAACGATGGGATTTTTATGGATGACAATGCGCCATGTCACCGGGCCACAACTGTTCGCAATTGGTTTGAAGAAAATTCTGGACAATTCCAACGAATGATTTGGCCACCTAGATCGCCCGACATGAATCCCATTGAGCATTTATGAGACACCATCGAGAGGTCTGTTCGTGCCCAAAATCCTGCCCCATCAACGCTTTCACAATTATGGACGTCTATCGAGACAGCATGGCTCAATATTCCTGCAGAAGACTTCCAACGACTTGTTGAGTCCATGCCACGTCGAGTTGTTGCACTTCGCCGGGCAAAAGGAGGGCCGACACGATATTTAGAGGTATCCCATGACTTTTGTCACTTCAGTGTATATATAGATATATTAGTACCACAAATGGGCATGGAATTGTAGAAACTCGTACTGCCTTGTAAATGAACATCACGTTTTCCTCACTAAGTACATACCATCGCACAAATTACATACTAAAACCAAAAACTATGTACATTGCTATTTTTATCACTGTGTTTAAGGTTTTAAGGAGTTCCGTGAGGAATTAATTGTGCATACTTTTCCGTTTACCAACATCAACCTTCTAGCATCTAATCAATATTCTTTAATGCCTAAAACTGCAAATGTATATCAAATACATGATTTAGTATTTAAAGCTGATTTCCAAAAACGAAATTATGTCTCCGAACAGAAAATATTTGTTTTAATTTTACTCCATATTCAAAACTATTAATAGGAGATTGTTATTTTTAACTGCTCAAATTGAATAAAATATGTTCCCTTTCAATGCATTTTTCGTCCCTCTTACTTTAACAGGAAAGTAGGCTAAAAACAATCTGGCATTAAACAGCCTATGTTGCAGCTGAAACTCTTACCAATTTGCTGTCTTACGTTAATTTATATAAACTCTGAAAAGCAGACAAATTAATACAGTGAACTCTCACTTATAAGTCACCTCATTTATGCGCCTTTTTCACTTATACGATGATTTTAAATGGTCCCAGCACATTCCATAGCAAAATAATGATAGCATCGTTCGTTTATGCGTCGATCTAAAGATAAATATTTCACTTATGCGCCGAATTTTCCCTAAAATGTATGAAAATATATTTATTTTCTTTAAAAAATAAGCATTTTTCTTTACTTTCCTCTTTAATCTTTCGCCTTTATTGCTCACGGAAGGCATTTTGCATGAACTAGAGTTCTCAACAATTATCTAATATGCATCGTTTTAAAGGGAACAGTTTGTAATTACGTATGCTACAACTTTTTTTTTTAATCATTATAATTACGTTACAGTAATTGCCAAACTGTAGTAATATGTCCCTTTTCTATAGAAACATTTTTATTCACTCTCTCATTAGAACCTATGTTGAGTTTTAGTCCTTTAAATAGGCTTGTTCACTTATACGTCTCTCTCACTTATATGCCTTTTTCTGTTGATCACTAGGGCAGGCGCATAAGTGAGAGTTCATTGTATTTACAAATGAAAAATGAATGATGTCGTACAAATGCTTATTCTGGCATTTCTTTTGGATTGGCGTGGTTACTTACTGAAACCTTTTACAAAACTGAAATCTTAAGAACGTAAAATTTCTACTGTCGCCAAATGACAATAAAACTTTTTCTAAACTAAATTAAAAGGAGTGGAACAAATATGGAGTCACAACAGTTGCTATGATAAATTGCTCATGTAAAAGTGTTGCAAGCAATCTGATGAACAAAATTCGATAGTGAGCCCCCCGTTTTGCTCTTACAGACACACACCCGTGACACTCCCTCGTCTTAATATAATTTGCACGGGGATTTACCTCCAACCATCCCTCTCAATCCCACCAGATTTCGCCCCTTGATCTCGTTAGTCCCCTCTGTTGATCTTAGAGGCGGAAGATCTTGAAAGCGGACAAAGACAACAATAGGATCAATCGTTCGAAGGCTTCGTTTGGTGTCAGGAAGCAAGGGACACCCCCCCCCTCTCTCGAGGCTGGACTTTTCATTCGCAGGGGATGGAATGACTTTGAATAGAACTAATAGAATGGTCACAGTTCCTGCTAGAAACGACAATTACCAAGAGCTAAGGTCATTTTCCTGCGGCCGGACTTCATTTTCAGCTATTGTGTTTACCTACAGCAGCAGTAATTGCTGCTGAGATTGCATTGCTTTGTTAGATTTGGAATCGTGATAAAAGTTCTGTTGGGGGATTCGGTTTCAATAATTCATTACCAGAACAGATTACCTCAGAATAATACACCCCTCTAATAAATTAATTAGTTTCTAAACGTTTGACCCGCTAAGTCAATTTTATTCTCAACTAAAACTTGCATTGAAACTTGTGATAGCTCTTGTCAACTCTTTTTCTGAGAATACTAGCTCTGGCCCAACAGCTGAGGATGTTAGAAATTAATTCCCAAACTTTAAATAATCTTAAAAATGCAATATTTTTATTTTTCTCTTCTCCCGTTCATGATTTTCAATCCCGAAAATTTATTTTGATAGCAAGTTTTACTGACTTATTGAATGAAGCAAACACCAAAACTTTCAGAAAATTCATTTGATTTTTGCCAAAAATATCTCTTCAAAATTTTTTCTTAAAATGCAAAAATTCATTTTTGACTTCACTTAAACATTTTGAAACTCAATTTTGATGTCTTTTTATAAAATGAAATATTACCTTATTTCATATTGCATCAAAAATATAACAATGTCGCAGGACAATCGCCACCAGCCTGTATAGGACGTTACCTAGTCAAGCCTTGGTAAAAGTTCGGTGGTTATGGAATTTTGCTTCAGTTACTGGTTTCTTTTAGAGACTTTAGTTTGAAATTGTTAGCTAACATTATGTTCTTGTCACTCCAGAACTCTAGAAAAAAAAACATATGTTTAAGTTTGTCCCCTGTGGTCTGGCTGTGGTTAGTTTAGGAACAAAAGAAAAATAAATACATAAATAAATAAATTTCAACAATTATTCTAACCGCATTTACATACCAGTTTGATTTGTAATTCACTAATGCAATTATTTTTTCAAGTCTGTATGTAAATTCAGCATGCGCGTGTCTATGCAAATGAACAAGTGGAGCCACATATAAACTTGTGCAGACTGATGCTCAGAGGGGAGGTTGGAGATTGGTGACTTGCTGGCTGGAGCTCACTTGGACCGTTGCTGAGTGCGGCGTTGTGGTTCGTCTGACGTCTGCCCGTGAGGTGTTTTACGTCTTCGTTACTCCGGTTTTTCGTCATGACTACCACCAACAAGAAAACAACGTATAAAGTTGATTCAGCTTTTTTTAATGTCCACTGGGGACTGGATTTCTGCAACAAACTTTCTGTATAATAAGTATATTCTATTTTCTGTTTTCTGGATGCACGATCATGTGCTAAAATGTGTAAAAATAAACTCTAGATTTTTGTTCATTGAAATTTGTCTGTCTCCGTCACCTCTCAAGTTAGATCATAAATACACATACAATGATCCAGCTCAAAGTTAACTTTTTACTTTTATGCTAGCAGAAATTAGGTACAATAAAACTCGGATTGCAGTTGTTTGTACTGTTGAGCCCTCTTTCTTTCATTTCATTACATTTCGAGTAATAGTTTTGAAAATGTATTTGTTTAAGATCCATTCAACATGCCAATCATGTACAATAATTATGAGATCATTTTTCAGTTGCTGACTAATGCAAATTCAAGTATTAATTCTTATAAAAAAATCAAATTATTTCAAGTTAACTCGCAGGGTAGACCGGCCAGTAAATAAACACTTCCAGTTTATGAATACCTCATAATTTTTTTGAAAAAATAGGGTTTTGAAACATTTCTCTCGGATAAATTGGTAGAAGCAAGGGCGTAGCTAGGGGGATGCAGCGGGTGCAGTTGCACCCCTAAATCAGAGCCAATGGGAGGTCACTGTGACCTCCCATTCTATTTATTTTTTTGACCAACGATTTCGTCCCCTTTCATGCTTTTCATTGTAACATGCTGGTGCAGACAAATAAGTTCGTATTTTATTACTCGGTGAAATTTGGAATTTCATTCGGTCATTGAGAGCACCCCCCCCCCTCCTCTCCTCTCCCACCAATAAATT
This sequence comes from Uloborus plumipes, assembly GCA_038373865.1. NCBI lineage: Eukaryota > Metazoa > Arthropoda > Arachnida > Araneae > Uloboridae > Uloborus > Uloborus plumipes. The sequence goes on along the minus strand of JAXGGA010008719.1, from coordinate 26,203 downwards.
TTAAGTCATTGGCGCCACTTATCAGAGAATGCGCTTAATTCTTTACCTCACACGGATCCTTTTTCCAAACCCAAATTTGTCTTTTGGCTTGAAAACAACTTTTTCAACCTGAGTATGCAAAAAATAAAACTTTTCTAGTAATCTAGTATTGATTACTTTTCAGAAAATGATAGTAAGCTTGCCTGTTTTTGAGGAGAAAATTTTTAATTTACCGAATGAAACTCAGAACTTAACTGAATGATTAAAAAATAAATAAATAAAATACAAGAATGCATACTTATCTATGTCTACCAAAAGGGACGTGAGGCATCACGAAAATAAATAAATAAATCAAAGAAAAAAAAAGAAAAGAAAATAAATAAAATAAAGAAGTTCAGCCTTTCAATACTGTCTCACTGTTTTCAAATTTCATCAGCCAATTTGCATCGGATAAGAATTTTTTGGGAGGTCACACTGACCTCCTGTTGGGTTGCCACTGCTTGCACCCCCCTAACGTGAGTTCTGGCTACGCCCTTGTGTAGAAGTAACTTCTTTCCACACATTAACAAAAAGAAAGTAGTCAAACAATACGCATTTGTCCACTGGTAGGGGTGTTCATTCGCTGGGTTTGGGCACTTTGTTTCGTTTCAACCCACCATAAAACCAGATGCAGAACCATAAAAGCTCTCCCTTTTTTCACAATTACGCTTACCACCTAAAGTGTTTTTACTGTCATGCTGCAAATATTACAATTTTTAAAGACGCAATGAATTTTTGAAATCGAAAATTCCAATAAGTGTTCATTCACTGGTCAGTCTACCCTACACTTGTTTCAAAAGCTTCTTTATAGTATAAGTTTATGAAACTGATTTTACGTTTGTTTTGTTTCTTACTCAAAAGGAATCGTTTATTTTTGAATCTGATTTCAGTTTTTGGGTAATTCTACCACCCAATAAAATTTCTAAAGCACGTTGGCTATGTTTTAAAATATTTATGCATTGTGTGTATGTGTTTTGTAATTAAGCAGCAATGCTTATTTTACATTCAAATTAATTAATTGCCCTCATTGCAAAACTAAATTTAATCAATTAACCATTACAAGGGCAAAATTAAATAAATTCACGTTTAGAAAATATTTGTTCAGAGCTGAGGGAGAAAAGTTGTTTCGACGTACGCTTCTTTAACGTGCTTAAAGTTTCAGGCATCTGAAGTATTTTCGACATAGTAACGATATATGTTTCGCTAAAATTTATAAAATATTTACAATTTTAAGAATATTTAGCTTCAGAAGTTAAATGTCTAGGGATTCTGAATATTTTATGACATTTAATGTAGGAAGCAAATAAATAAAGCTCTTTAGCTATAGATAGCAGTTGAAATTTATATTTCGTTTAGCTTGCAAGGTACACACCAGTTTTTCTTTAAAACTACGTCTTAGCACATTACTTGTTTGAGTTTAGACCTAATGGTATGTTATTCAGTAAATAAAGTAGTTGAATGTATTTCGGTGTATGTACTTAAGTTTTTGTATGTACTTGAATAACTTTAGATACATGAAGCTAAAAGAAGTTTAAAGTAAAAATTTACTGTACTATATTTATTTAACATACAAATACTTATATTTTTCTTAGTCATTTACAAAGCTAGCATTTCTTGCAGCAGACATCATGGTTAAATTTCATATTTCTCAAAAATAAGAACTAAGAAAAAAACATTTCGAAAAAATTTAAAACTTCAAACAAAACCGAAAAAAAAGCACGAACTCATAAAACGTTTTTAAATTTAAAAAAAAGAAAGAATTTTGTTAATAAACAAAAGTTTAAATTTAGTTAAATTGAAATATATTGCAGGATCAGAGGTGAATTGGTGAAAAAATCAATTAGAAATATAAAAAAATTACATTTCCCTCTAGCGCCAAAAAAGGGCAACATTTTAAAACCCATTAAACTTTCAGATACAGAAATATCAGTAAAAATAATTATAAATGAGAAAAATATATATAAACCTCATTTTATTGGTGTATCTAAACTTGGGTTTGTAGTCTAAGAAATAAACCATAATTAATTATGGCTAAGCAATGATAGTAACCGCAAAACATGGTGAATCGGTACACATTTCAGCTTAGATTGAAAAAAAAAAGTAATGGAAAGACTTTTTTTAGTTCGATATTTTGGGTAAGAAATTCGGTCATGCTCTGCTCTTGATATTCCAAACATAAACAAAACATGTTAATATTCATAAATATTATGTTTTAGAGATGTTCCTATTTACCCGCTGATAGGGATCAATCGGAACGCATAGATTTTGTTTTCAATTTTACCTGTAATAGGAACAACAAAAATAAGTAATATAAATGGAGGAGAATAAGAACTGATAGTTACTGTCTACTGTCAAGTGAAGGTTTATTTTCAATACCAGTAAAGGTGTGATTTGTTAAATTCCAAAAAATTTCCAACTTATGAAAGATTAAAACTTGTTTTGAAAAATGTATTTGCTCACTAAAAATTTCATGTTTTTTTTGCGTTCCGAAAGTAACATTGCTCCTAGGCCAGTAGTATTTCCCAAATGATAAAAGTAAATTTCTTTTAGTTTTTATGATACTTTGTAAAGAAAAATTAAGAGGCCAAAAATATCCGACTGTATAGTTATGGAAACCTCTTTTGTATAATCGAGAGGGCCGTGGTGGTCCTATCGGTAAGGCATCGGACTCGCGTCCGGAGGGACCCGTGTTCGATCCCAGTCGATCAAAGATCCACTGTCTTGATTAATAGTGGCTGGGAGGTGTTAAAAATGTCGTGGTCACAAAGTCCTCCAAGTGAAACGATACCTCTGGAGGTGCTGGACGTAGAGTTTGCTCTACCCTAGTTTCTGGTTCGAAATTAAGATCAGAGCACTTTTCAGGGCCCTATCCCGGTTAAACCACGAAGCTGTGGTAGGTACGGGGGACCCTGGAGTGTGAAATGAAATGTATAATCGAGAAGTTTCGTTCCGTTTCAAGCCGCTGTTCCGATACACTTCGTTTTACGTTTCAAGAGCTATCCACATTTCGACCGTTCCATCCGAACGAAGTGGTCTTTCGGACGTGACGGACGGAGGTGAAAAATTTCGAGCATTCGCAGTAGCAAAGTCCGGAATTCACGTGACGGTATTCACCCACAAGGGATAAAGAGCTCGCGCCAGGCAAGAGCCAATGAAATCACTGCCAAAAAATCGGACCGCTGTCGGAGCCAACGTATTCAAGCTTTCTAGGACGGTGACGGAAGCCGATGATTCGGCGTGCCGTCATGGCAACGGATTCCTAAAACCAGTTTCGCAACGAAAAATGGATTGGTCGCAATGTGAAAAGCGCTTTACAGTTGTTGTTATGCTTAGCAAAAAATAATAATTTGTCTGCAATATGCTCTTTGGGGTGACTGTAGTCAAAAAGCAATCGACACATCAATCTAAGAACATCTGAAACTGATTCTCCCACGACCCACGAGTTTAAATTTCCTTGCCTGAAGCAGTGAGTAACGGCCTCTAAGCAAGGGCTAAGGCAGAAACATGCAATACACCGCCAACTCGACCATTTCGATCCATGGACAGCTGTTTCGAGCTTATTCTGCTCTCATCAGCATGGAATACGAAAGTAGTCGAGTTGGAGGCAAAAATCCTCTTATATAGCAAAGAGAGCCAAAAAAAAAAACTGGTAGCTAATGTGAAATTAGAATACCAGCGAGCGACCGCACTTGGTGCGGTACCTTGCGCTCTGCCTAAAAAAATTACGAGTTGTACCGCACCAAGTGCGGTCGCTCGCTAGTATTCTAATTTCACATTAGCTACCAGTTTTTTTTTTGGCTCTCTTTGCTCTATAAGAGGATTTTTGCCTCCAACTCGACTACTTTCGTATTCTGTGCTGATGAGAGCAGAATAAGCTCGAAACAACTGTCCATGGATCGAAATGGTCGAGTTGGCGGTGTATTGCATGTTTCCTTGTCGGGTCAGGCAAAATGTCAGACCTAAACATAATCATATGATGTTATACGGATACCTTTGGGTATCCGGATTTAGAAATCAATCATTATATATTGTCTGATTTTCTTAGGTAAAACCTTCCGCGTATTTACGCATTTGTCAGGTCTTCTCTGATCTTACAAAGCAGGAGTGATAGGTAAGATAACAATAAGGGCAAGAATAATAAGAAGCATTTTGAACTGTATCAAGCAACGTAGAACGATGCTTTCATTTCAAATACATAGTTTAGTTGAATATGTCAAAAAGACATAGCAAAGTTTTAAATTGAAAACTTCGGAAAGTTATCACCCACAACCCATCACCCCTGAAGTGGAATGGCTCGCGAGTGCTAGGCGCGGTTTTCATTGACGGACAAAAACAGTAAGTTACCGCAATTAAGCCAGGGCTACGGCAGAAACACATGCAATATACCGCCAACTCGGTTATTCTATCCAAGAGCTAGTTTCGTGCTACCGTCATAATACCGTTGATTTAAAATCATAGTTTAGTTCTTCAAAATGAAACAATTTAAAAAATGTTCTTTCGTTGGACAAAAAAACGTTATAAAACAAATAAATAAAACAAAAACATAATTTTCCCAATATTTTGCTTCCAATTTATACCAAGTATGAAAAAAGAACAGATCCTATACTTCGTAAACTTGCCGAATAAGTTGGAATCTCGTAATCTTATAAAACATTCGATACACTTACAATAAACCACCATTATTATATATATACAGTGAAACCTTGGTAACTCGACACCCAACGGGACTATGAAAATATGACGAGGCAATTTATCAATTTACCGTTACAGGCAATTTACCAATTTGAAAATTGTCTGTATTATCATATTCTTGGATTTTCAGAGTTAAATTGTTATAGTTAAAATAAATATAACCAGATAGCTAGGTTTAAGGATGTAGTAACTATTGCACTACTTCACTTTGCCCGCTATTTCACTTCATCCCATATTCCCCTTTTACGAAATAAAATTTTATTTTATCCAAAATTTCTCACTTTGGTGGTTTCCTCTGTAAATAAGGATAGGTTATACAGTTAATTCCCTCAACAAATAAAGCCGACAGATTAAAAAAGTAAATAAATCTAACAAAATAAAAACATGATGCGGAAATAATCATGTAATAATTCACTGAAAAATCTGAGTTTCAACATTTGTTCGTTTCTACTTCATTCCTTTTATAGCAAAGCTCCGATGAATATTCTGAGACCTTACAACGTGACACCCCAAATTATTAGGTGACGTGAACAGCAAATTTTTTTTCGGAATAAAAATACACCGAAACCATATTCGCCGATTCACTATGTCAAAGATTAAATGTAAACTTGAATTTTGCAAAAAAAAAAAAATAAATGATTTGAATGTTGAAAATTATTTCATGTTATAAAACTGCAACCAATTGAAATTTATTAAAATAAATAAAAGCCGGAGTTTTTTGCCAGTGATGTATTGTTTTTTCCTCGAATAAAAGTTTTAAATTCGCAAAAAGAGGGAATAACTTTCTTTTTTAACAAGAACCCATTTTTTATATTATTCCCAGTAGCTCGAGAGTGCAAATAAGAATAGACAAAACGCGAGATATAAAAGGATTTTAAAATGCAAATCAGCCGACGAAAAAAAAGCCACCAAATCAAATTCCTGTTCTTTTCTTCTTACTGCCATTTCTATTTCAGATTCAGAGCACACAAACAAAGACGTCCCAATCTAACATCCCAGGGCCTTTAATTGGAGCATTTGTTTGTTTATAATCAATAATTAGTGACTTAACGAAGGGGAAAGAACTGAGCGAATTATTTTTTTTTCTCTCTTGTGAATCACTGAGTCAAAGTTCTTTCCAACTGATTTTTCAGAATTTAGTTTAGTTTTTTGTTTCAACTGGCTTTTTATTTTATTATTATTTTTTTCAGTAAGGACTTTTTTTAGCATACCATGAGCTGGACGTTCATTATTAAACTGCCACGTTCATTCAAGTGCGTATATATGCTTAAAGTAGTGTGTACAAACGACAGTTTTTACTGTCGTCTTTCTTTTTCTTTTGTGCCATAACTCTAAGAAATCACATGGGGCTTGGAGCGCTCAGAAGGGAGGTCAAGGGAGGACCTCCCAAAAGCTTTAACCACTCAGCAAATTCGGACTGACTATTAGGCAAATTCAGGACTAGTATTGCAATATTTTGTGTTTATTTTTACATTGTGTATGTAGCTACAATTTTACTTTTTTTATATACATTTGTTACCTATGAAAATAAGGTTACCCGATTAATAAAACTTAATGCGGTTTCTGTAAAAATCTGTCAAATGACGAACATGCTTTAATTTGTAATATATGCAACATTTTATGATATGTCATGCAGTAAATACGTTTTGATCTGTTTAATGTATGTAACAATAATTTATAGATTATCCAATCAATTGTTTTGATTGTCCAAAATACATTCCAATTTGTTATTCATCAAAGTTCAAATATTTGTCAATCATCTGAAGAAAAATTTGTTAATGCTCGATTTTTTTAGTGATACCAATTGTCTTTACTCATAAAGTAATGTTATAAGGTGTGTGCTGTCTTTTCTGATTCGGCACATTTCGGAATTTCATTCGAAAAATTCAGAAATTTCGCCCTCCCAAATATTTAAACTCGAGGAGCCCTCCCCTCTGCCTGTGACGCATGAAAACAGAACACTATGAGTATTTTGCACTTGCTGTTAGAGATAAGGGTTCGGATTTGGAAAGTGAACTGAACGAATGCAGTTCCAACCTAAGTTCCATCAAGAACTAAACGAGCCTACTTACCATCAGATCAACATTCTGTCAAGTCTAAGACTGTAAGACTGTAAATGTATATCAAACATATATTTTAAGCATTTAATTCTGATTTTCTGATTTCTAAAAACAAAATCCTCTTTTAACGATAAAAAGTTTGTTCCAATCGGACACTTCGCTCGAAAGGTATTAATAGGTTCTAGTATTTTAGAACTGCTCAAAATTGAAGAAAACTTTGTTCAGATCGAAAAGTCAAATACGGGAATGATCTTTTCTGGCAGAGATCTTCCGACCAAAAAAAAAAAAGTTTTTTTTTTTTTTTAAACTGGACCGTTTTTTTAACAGTTATTAGCATCAGAGGGGGGGGGGGGGCAGTGTTTGAACGGTTCAAAGTTAAATGAAAATTTGTTTCTCTAAAAGTCAAATAGGCAACTTGGGACATTGAAACTTGGTTGACTGAGTAACTACTATCTATTTAACGTATATTATTCGCTCGTTGTAGCTTGCATAGAGGGCCTTTAATTGGCTAGTATCGAGTCCCGTATATGGGGGTATGATCGTAACCACACATTCCTCCAAGTTCCTAAGTCCTAAATTACTGTGATAAATGGAGCTTCCATCTATCATTTGTTACCTGGAGTTAAACTTTCACTATAGTCCCCACGTTTTAAATATAATTCGCTCTTTTCTGCCACAAATATAGTGGCACTACTTCAAGCGATCAGTTTTCCGAAAAGCAATTATCACTTACACAATCGCCTTTCAAGGCATTTTTAGTTTTGAATAATACTACAAGCATGAATGTATTGGCAATTTCTTACCAAAAATGAGAAATATTTTTAAAGAAAATACCTTATTTTACTTGCTTTTTTTCATACTTTTCGTAATTACAATGCAGAAACATAATCTAATTCAAGACATATTTGTAATTTATTTTTCTATCGATTCTAGTCTAAGAAACAGACGATGTCAAAAGCCGTAATTTCTATAAAACTGCTCTAAAAACAAAGCATGTATTTAAAAACCATTACCATTTTCATTTTAAAAGTTCATTTTTATATTCATCTCAATTTGATTTGGGGAAATATATATATATCACACGCGGACTTATGTGGAACCACAAATTACATGAAACATTAAGTTAAAAAAATAAAATATGTTTCGTAAAATGGGCTTGATAAAAAAGCGTCTTTTTATGAAAATATTTATTTCCGGATAAAATTTTAATGAATTAATTTTCCATTAGCTTAAACGCATTACGATGAATGTTTCAGTTTAAAAAATATGCTCTCTAATGGTATTTTTTATTCGTTTAAGATTAAATTAAAATACAGTTTTTAATTAATGAAAACCTATTCCCTCAGGACATTTTGTCAAGATATAAAATGAAATTAACTGTATTACATTGTAAGTAAATTTTAGATGACTGAAGTTCTGAATAATTTTAAATTGAAAAATAATGAAATGTAGAAGCACATGTAAAACAATTTTAATGAACAAATTATTTCCTATTTTTAGAAAACATCATTTTTCCCGAAAGAAAAAAAAGGGCTCTTTTAATCAGATTTTTGGGAATATGAATCTAAACGCAAAGTCCATGTCTATACATTTTTTCCCATCCAAGAATTTTCAAAAGCCAATTCCTTAAGCCTACATTTTGCAGCGGGCGGAAAAAAAACCTTTTTTTTAAACAATTTTTTTCATATTTTAATTAAACTTGAAGCGCAATCCGAAATATTAATTACCACGGATCTCGGCGAAAAAAAACACATTTGAAAAATCTTTACGTACACACAGCTCAAACAACGGGATTTTTTTCCTTTAATCTCAAAAAACACATTTCCATCTGCTATAATATCTTAAGAATCCAGAAATACCTACTCGCATTGTATGCATAAAAATCTGGTAGGAATTATTTTTCTGCCAAGATTAACACTTTTATTTCGAAATCTTTATTTTCTCGCTGCTTACTGAATAAAAACTGAGAATGAAAATATGAAAAGCTTTCTTTTCTTGGATTCGCTTATCATTTTTCTTACTTTCAGAGCGAAACGAAAGTACTTTGGTCGGTACAGAGGTCTTACTCCTGCTTATTCCCGTTATTCGCCCACCTCGTATATAGCTGCCGCATTTTCATTTTAAAGCTCCTTCCTTCAGCAGGGGTTGTCTCCAAACTTTCCTCATATTTCTAGATAAAAATTAAAACTCCAAACATGAAATAGATAAATACATCTGTGCACAAGTACCAAGATTAAATTAAAAATTCGAACAACCCCTGACCCTGATTGCCTATCTCATACTAAAACGAACTTGTCTGATCATAAACCATTTTAAATCTAAATATATTTCTTTTTTATTTTCGAGAGGATATGGTGAACGCTGAAAAGGAAAGAATCCTTACTAGTAAAATTTTGCTTGTCGCAAAAGCATAATAATCAAGGAAAATTGAAAATTCGTATACTAAAATTACAAGTGTTTTTATTGTTAATAAATAGATACTGGCAATAGATAAACATTTAAAATCATTGAGTTTTCTTTAATTGTCGGCCAACAATGACATCGGTTTCAAATCCTATAAATTTAAGCCTTAGCCGCATTTGCTAAAAAATGTTATAATTCGAGTTTTATTTTACATGGAAGTTCCAAGCACATCTTATCAGACGAAGAACTTTTTTTCCTTTCTTTTGTGTATGGTACTATTGTTTTAAATTTTCCAAGATATTTTCCCTTCAAAAATTGCGAAAAATATTTTAAAGGCTTTTAATTAATATCTTTGCCAATGGGGGAGTTTCCTCCGGTCAAAAGTAATACTTTTTGTTACTGAAATTGATAGAATGATATAAAAAAATAACATGGGCCCGGAAAATACTTTAATTTTCCCAACAGTTTATTTTTATTATTTTTTTTAAATACCCTACCTTGAAAAGGGGCGTAATTTTTGTGACGTCAGTGGTGCACCTACCAGCTCTCTTTCCAATAATAACACCTTTTTGCTTGACTTGAGTTGTCCAATCGCAGGAATCGGTGACGTCACGACCTTCGTCATCTCACCACAACCAATTAGATTTCGCGCTTACGTGCACCACTGACGTCATGCGCAGATGTTTTTTTTTTCGGAATAGCATCTACGCACCGGTTAAAATAATTCATAAAAAATATATTACTGTGTCAAAAAATTTAAAAAATGGTCAATTCCTATGTTTTGAAGCATGCTCTTTCAGAAAAAAAATACTTTTGAAATTCTGGAAACTCCCCCATTAATGTCATCCGAAAACGCGGCCTTGCTAAAAACACTCTCGATCACTCCACCTCTCAAACGAAGAAAAAAAAAATCGAAATCGGTCTATCAGTTTAAGTTGTACGGTGCCATAGACAGATACACATACACGTCGAACTTATAATTCCCCTTCTTGATTGCGCCAGGGGTTAATAAAAATACCGTATAACCCCTCATTAGCCGGCATGCCGGAAAAAGTGAACTTGACCAGCATGCCGGGAAATTAGAATTTTCTGGCATGCCGGATAGTTCAAGGTTCAATTTGCAACAAAACAAAAATAATTTTCTCTCTGCAGTTTCAACCACAAAGCAAATCACTATCAGGGAAAATAATAATAAACGAATTTTTCAAAAACAAACCAATAAATTTCAGATCTCCAAGACGAAACAAATTATGGTGGCTTGATAATGCTTTATCTTGCTATTATTTATTAACATTTTCATAAAGTTAAATCGTTTAATCTCTTCTCTTCTCTATCTCTTCTCTATCTCTTCTTCTCTACTAATAATAAAGCTGAAGGTTTGTCTGTCTTTTTTTCTGTCTGTTACGCGCGTAGCGCCAAAACCGTTCGGTCGATTTTCATGCCACTTGGCACAAAATTAGTTTGTAGCATGTAGTTTTGCACCTCGAAGCGATTTTTCGAACATTCCATTTCGTTCTTTTTCTATTCGAATTCTTAGCTGAAATTCGATAATATAGGGAAGAAATATTCCACACACATTTTCAAGTCTTATGTCATTCGAAAGCTTGAAATTTTCTGCACAAAATGAAGTTTTTTCGAAGTTTCTACGATCATCAGGAGAGCTGTAAGAATTGTTTTTAGAATCCCGAAATTCAAGGCTTACCTTCAGTAAAGCAAGCCAAACGATTCTAAAATGGATCAGCTCGATAATAAAATTTGTTTGAAAAGAGAGATGAAAAGAATTATTTTATCAACGGAAATCAACTTTTCATGTTGTTACTATGGTTACGTGTTCATACTTATTTTTGTTTCGTTCCTTTTCCAGGGTTGCCAGACGTAGTATTTTTGATGCTACGGTAGTATTTTTTCGGCCCAAATAAGGAGCGTAGTATTTTTCTGGCAACCCTGTTTCCAATATACTAATGACTTAATTAAAAGATTTGGCGGATTTTTTTTTTTCATTTTCATAGATTTCGCATTTCAGCAACATTGATTTTGGCAACGTTTGGAAACAGTAGTATTTTGTAATATTTTTTTAGAGGAGGCGTAGTATTTTTTTGTTCCAATTCTCTGGCAACCCTGTCTTTTTCCCGGTGAAGATGCTTTAGGACCCTGCTTGCCGCGTTTTCAAAAAGTCAACTAAGCAAAATAGCTAGGGTTACCACGCTTGGCGCGCCTATCGTTCATTTAGCGAGAAAAGGGTACCTAAAGCACAGATTAACGAAATATCGTATCAATTTCGATATTGCATCGTTTTTTTAAAGTGTTTCATTTCGGAAAATGTATTGTTTTGTTTTTTAAGCTAGGAAAGAAAACTTTCTTCTTCTTTTAAACTTTGGTAAGATTTCTGTTGATTTCTGTTATCAACAAAATTGTTCTTATTTTCTCTTTTGGCTTATTTTTGTCCATCTCCCTTGGGGTTGCATTCGAATGTTCTAAGGGGGTGTTTTACCCCATTTATCGGGTAAATCAGTGTTTTCAATGCAAGGTGATATGAATTGGTTAACAAAAGTGATATGAATTGGCGCGATCACTTGGCGATATATCGCCAAGCTTTTGATCGCCAAATATTTGACGCCAAATTGGCGAAAATTTTTTTTTTTTTGATTTAGGTTCAATTTGGCGCTGTTGGCGATATTTTGCGAAAAATCCACTGAATGATGTTGAAAACGACGATCTTTAGGAGATTAATCATTGTAAAATATTTTATTGCATTGTTTCGTAGCAAACTAGGGCTACAAATGTTTGAATTGTTATCTTGCTCACTCCAAGCACTATTTTAGCACTTAAGGCATCTACTAAGAAATTTACACGTAAAATTAAGTAGTGTGGGGTCCATATCAGATCTTTATATCACTTTGAAGGAATTATAGTTGAATAAAACTAAAATAGAGCATTTTTTCTGATATATCAATTATTTTACAAATGAACTTTTAATTTTATACCACGGGCAAAGCCGTGCGGGTACCGCTAGTTGTATTAATAAAATGATCTATACTGCCGTGTTACAAAAGTGATATATGCATTGAGCGGCAAATGCAGAAATCACTTCTTAATATTTTATGCCTCTATAGATGGCAGTTTTTTCTTTTAATATTTTCTGTTCACAAATGACCATAAAACAATGTATTTATGTAATATATGTTGCGCCGGCCACCTCGTCTAGTGGTCAGCGACGTCTGACCGTGATGCGGTAACCCCGGGTTCGAGTCCCGGCTTGGGCATGGGCGTACTTTCTCTCTCTCCTGTCATTGTCCTTTCTGTGTGTGAAAGTGAGTTATGAATGGATGCCTACCCTATGAATGGGTCCTTATGAAATGTGTGTTGAGCTTAAATCGGTCTTCCACCCAAGGCCGTAGCCAGGATTTTTTTTCGGGGGGGGTTCGAAGTGAAGAAAGTTTGTTTGAAAAAAAAAATAAACAATGCAACTTTTATGACGCAATGGGAGCAAAGGCTGTTTGTACGGAGGGGGGGGGGGGGCAAGGGGGCACCTGCTCCCCTTCACTTCCGAAAGTAAAGGGGCCCTGCCCTTCACTTTTTAGAGCGAAAAATTAACGGTCGGTTATTTACTGGGTGGATTGATTTATTTCATGAAAATTAAAAACTGAAAATAACACAAAAATGTTTTTTTTTTCCTCATCTTATTTCACAAGAAAGGAACTTTGAATTGCAAAGGGGATATCTACAGTAAAATCCATCCAGCATTTCAGACTGTATTACAGTTTTTGGAGGTCATTTGTTAAAATCCAATAATATAGGCAAATTTTACAGAAAAAAAAAAACAACTTTAGGGTGCCGCCCTAAGCTCCTCACAAACTTCTTTTGATCCCCCAATTTCTTGGTGCACCAGCCATCTATGATTGGGAGTATGTTGGACTAACAGGAAGGAGAGCGAAGTTGAGGTAATGGACAAGATGTTAATCAATAGGCTTTTGGGAAGAAGGAAAGGAGTCTTTCTCCTCTCCTGCATTATTTTTTAAATAAATTTATCAGAATTTATGACGACATCATGTTTGAAAAATTGAAGAAAAGATAATTAAAGAAACTCTGCGACTTGGTGACCTTCTCTGCGACTTGGTGACGTGGGATCCGTGGGACCGAAGGAAGGAACATAAAGGAGTGCGACGATAAATTGCTATGTGCTATAGGGGTCGAGAAATATAGTACAAAACACTTCGCACCCAGAAAACAAAGAATGCATTTTCTTTAACTCATCACCTCTCCATTGATAATAACAATAACTGATTTAAACATCTGTATCTGTTTTTACTGTGATCAATGTGTTAAGAGATAGAATCTTATACTTTTTGCTAATTTGTTCGCACTAAGCCCAAAAGGGGACCACACTTGTTTTGTGGCGTAAAGGAGAGGATCTTCTGTCTCTTTCCATGATAATTAAATCTCAACGACAAGTGCCATAAATTTTGTTATCCCGTTAAAGATTATAGACCAGCAGGAGAGACGGAATAATTTAAGTTTTAAGTTGAAAAGATAGAAAAAAACTCCTTTGGCGAAATAGGGCGCAGAACTATGGGTCATTCCATGTCAAGTGTCCCAAACTTCGAGAAAATCCCCACTCGACCCCCTCGGATTTTAATGAAAACTTTTTTGGATGTACATATAAAACTCGCATGAAACCATACCAAATTATAGCTCTATAAGCCATATGGTTTCGACAGTAAAAATTATTTTAGAAAGGCCTCTTTTTCGTGTCTTGAAAAAAAATCACCAAATCGTCAAGTTTGTGCTTTTATTGCTCGCGATCTAAGACGATTATCAGGCTCAAATTTGGTGATTCTGATCACTGTTTATGGTAGAATAGCCTACTTGTGAAACAGAAGCTCCACGCACTGTAGATTTTTTGCAGTTTGCTGCCAAAGTTGGTAAAAATCGTCGTATTTTGGCAAATTTGACCACCCGTTATCAGCTTGTATCTGCTGAGAGAATGACTTTCTGAAGCTAATTCTTTCCTCGTTTGTAACATGATAGTTCGTCCGAAAGGTGTGCAAGTGGCATCTCGAAATCTCAAATAATTGCTGAATTATGCGAGTTGAAATTCCAGTCAAATTTCTTTTTTCTCGATTTTGTCTCAATTTCAATGGGCAATATCTCGCAAGGGTCATCTTGAATTTCAATTTTCTTTACATCATTGGAAAGAACACACTTTTCTTAACTAAAAAACGTTATTTTTATTTTTGAGACAAACCAGTTTCAAGGGGATATTGCAGAGCAAAAATATGTACGTCATTCAACGTGAAATTAAAGAAAAAAAGACATTGACCTCAAAAGTTGATGTCAATTTGTTCTATTAAAATTTACAGGAGCTATTGTTTTTATGTTCTGATAAAAAAAACCTTTTTTAGATATTTTCGAACTTTAGTTTTTGTGTGCGCATCCGTAAAAACTCAAAAAATGGAAAAAAATAAAGTTTCGTTTATAACAGAAATAATTATCTTCTTATCGCTGCTATAAGAGCCTGAGTCTTTTCCAATGTATTATTTTTAAGATCTTGAAACAGAATTTCGGATAATATGTCACTTGGCAAGGTGTCATTAATATTTTAAATTCATAAAAAGCATTGTTTCCTTTTTCAAAAAAAAAAAAAAATAAAAACAATTAATAAAAGAGATAAATAATAAATTAAACAGTTAATATGATGTGTACGTGGTAAAAAATATGTATAATAGGACTGCAGAGCTATTTTTCTAAAAAGCGATAACGGAAGTTTTCGATAGAGTTGCATATTGCAATTATTTCCACCGTGTAAATAAATGATAACAATAGTAATTGAACATATGATAAGTAGTAATTGAAAATCCATTCTTTATACTGCCGAGGATGTGTCTTTCAGCCTGTGATTGCAATTTGCCCATAAACAAAAATGATGAAAAATGGGAAAATGCTTTTTATGACCTTGAAACATTAATGACCTATAACCTTGCCAAGTGACATATCATCCGAAATTCTGTTTCAAGAGCTTAAAAATAACGCATAGAGAGACTCAAGCTCTTATAGCAGCGATAAGAAGATAATTATTTTTGTTAAAAACAAAACTTTTTTTTTTTGCTTTTTCTTGAGTTTTTATGAATGCGCACTCAAACACTTAAGTTCAAAAATATCTAAAAAAGGGTTTTTTCATCAGAACATAAGTACCATAGCTCCTGCAAATAATAATAGAACAAATTGACATCAACTTTTGAGGTCTAATGTCTTTTTTTCTTTGATTTCACGTTGAATGACGTACACATTTTTGATCTGCAATATCCCCTTGAAACTGGTTTGTCTCAAAAATAAAAATAACGTTTTTTAGTTAAGAAAAGTGTGTTCTTTCCAATGATGTAAAGAAAATTGAAATTTAAGATGACCCTTGCGAGATATTGCCCTTTGAAATTGATACAAAGAAAAAAGAAATTTGACTGGAATTTCAACTCGCATAATTCAGCAATTATTTGAGCTATCGAGATGCCACTAGCACACCTTTCGGACAAACTATCAGGCTACAAACGAGGAAAGAATTAGCTTCAGAAAGTCATTCTCTCAGCAGATACAAGCTGATAAGGTATGGTCAAAATTTGCCAAAATACGATTTTTTACCAACTTTGGCAGCAAATTGCAAAAAATCTACAGTGCATGGAGCTTCTGTTACACAAGTAGGCTATTCTACCCTAAACAGTGATCAGAATCACCAAATTTGAGTTTGATAATCGTCTTAGGTCGCGAGCAATAAAAGCACAAACTTGACGATTTGGTCATTTTTTTCAAGACACGAAAAAGAAGCCTTTCTAAAATAATTTTTACTGGCTGAACCATAAGGCTTATGGAGCTATAATTTGGTATGGTTTCATGCAAGTCTTATACATACATACAAAAAAAATTTCATCAAAATCGGAGGGGGTCGAGTGGGGACGCCTCGTACACTTGACATGGAATGACCTCTATTCAAGTTTATTCAAAGGATTTTTTTTATTTTTATTATTCTAATTTTTCTTTATATCATCAAAAACCTCAGACCCGTCACAACTTCGGGGGGGGGGGGACCTCCGACCATCAAACCTTGAAATTTTCTTTTTTTTTTTCTTCTTTTTTAGTGAATACTTTTTAAAAACTTTTGAGGTTTGAAAATTTCGGGGGGGGGGGGGGGTTCTGACCCCCTGACCCCCCCCCCCGCTGGCTACGGCCTTGCTTCCACCTAAATGGTGCTCTTAAAAACGGAAGCCGTATCTTTCCTGCCTTAAATCGAGTAGATTTCATCTACTCGGGCTCGGATACCCGAGTGGTATTAAATAAACAACAACAAAGTGGTATTAGAAACAACAACAACAATATATGTTGCAACAAATTATAGGTGATAACAATTCAATTTTTTATAAAAAGTGCTGATTAGATTTTTGTGCTTGGCACACCAGTACATTACTTATATTATTTTAAAAGTTTTTAGTGCTCTTAGGATTGTATTAACTTATTTCTTCCAACCTCGGTTTTTCCGGCAGGCCGAAAAGGACCAGGCACGGGTCATAGAAAATCTGGTGACCCTCGAATTTTGCAGCATACCGGCTAGTACGGGGTCATAAACGTATATAAAACGTTGAAAAGCACAAATACACGGGAATACTGCAGACACGTGCTTAGGAGTTATAAGAAAACCTTTTTCAGTGCAAAAAAAAGTGATATTATGGATGCACAGACATCCGACAAAAACCTTTGTCCGCACACTTCTAAGTATGCATCTTTTGCATTTTTGAGAAGAATTTTGACGATGTTTTAGCCTTGCGCCAGACACTAGCACAGCTAAAATTGACCATCTGGAGAGTTAATGATTGATTTCCAAGAATTAGATGATGAAGATTAAAATTAGTAGTTGGAGTATAAATTTTAAATTTCTAGTAAAAAAAACACTTCTTAAATCAAATCTGTTCAACTCAGTAGGAAAAAATTTATAAAAAAGCGATTTTCCATGACTTATACTATTGATGAAATAGAGCACAAATGGGTTAATCAAGTAGCGATCGACAATATTGTAAAACATGTTTATGGAAGCAAAAATTTTTTGCCCTTGTGACCCCGTTATTGAAACATGACGTCTTAAAGTCTAAGATATTTTGAAGAATGGCCGAAAAATTCAGTGACAGATTTTCACATGATTTGTAGATAAATATTCTGCGCACGCAGCCGGCGAAAAATACATGATCAACTTCTCGCCATGTCTTTACATTTGGCGCTTTTAAAATTTCGTCACACTTTAAGACCTTATATATCAATAACGGGAGAACGAGAGCAAATAATATTTTTATCAAAAATATGTCTCGAGATACTCCTTCGATTACTACCTATTTATTTATTTATTTTTTGGTCGCAATATTTTTCGGCTCCCAGGTAAACAGCTACTTTGCAGGCTGCAAGAAAAATAAGAGCAAGAGATAAATATATACATTGCAAAAGAGGACAAACCAATGAAACAATTTAGGTGACTAGATTAGAGATAGAATGAAATTACAAGGGAGAAATAGTTTATAGTTTAAATGTAATGCTTAAAAAAAATCAAATTTACATTCAATACCTAGGAAAAAAGCTAGAAAAAAAGTATTTATATTGCTTAAAAAAAGTTTTAAGAGCTGTGACAAATTACTTACCTCATTCTTTTTGTAACCTTTTTGCAGTCTTTAATCCATTATTCTAATTAGTTTTTTTTACTGTTAATAATAAGTTCGTAGCTTATTCTTGTTGGTATTGTACTACTTCAGCGTTTTTGTAGAACTTTTTAAACGGTTTTTCGAAGAATTAGTAAATTTTTTATGCTACTTTCATTGGTACCATATATGCTCTTCTAAAATGTTTAAAATTAAAAAAAAAAAGTTTTTTTTGATTTATATCATTTCCTCAAAGAATTTTTTTAAAGTACCGCTTACTGAACAGCTCGTTTTACAGTAAGGATTCTTTCGTTTCTTTTGAATTTATTTATTTATGTATTATTTTTCGCTTTTGATTACCCTTTTCTTTATTTTTTAAAAACATAGCCAAAACTAAAAGAAAAATTAAACACATTTGAACAAAGGAAAGCATTAAAGAAAGCTTAATCCTTCTTAAAAATGCAGCCACAGACAAAAAATAACATGTATATAAAAAAATAAATTAAACAAAAGAAGAAATTTGTTGCTTAGATAAACAAGATAAGATAGTGCGATTGTAAGGTGGAGGAAAACGAATATTGGTATGTCTCTCCCCCTCCCCTCCTCAGGGAGTTTTGAAAGAATCTATTTCGATTGGAAGATACTTTTGATCGATATACCTTCCCTAAGACCTACACCCTACTCGTGCTTACTCCTTTGATTTTTGTATTAATATTGTTTGCTTCGAACAAGATGTCACATACATATCTTTTGACCTAGGATAATGATAAATAGGTAATGTTAATGGAAAATTAATTTTTCAGCTTATCAATCTGAATGAATAATAGAAATGCGTTATCTCTAACTCTTTTAGGCACATTTTTTGTATAAAAAAACTATTATAAATTACTTTTGAAAACAAAGGAAACAAGATCTGTGTGCAGTAGGTTAGTAGTTTTATTTAATATCGTAAAAAAATCTTTAATAAGAATCAATAACATTTTCTCATTGGTTTAAGAATAACGACGGCAAAATTTATTATTTACTCATTATATAACTTCAATACTCTTTACTTTTCTTCGAAAAGAAATAGCTAGGAATAGTTTTATGTTTTATAAACATAGCGAAGAAAAATATTTATTCGAAGTATTATTTTTCTTTATTATTTTCTTCCATCTTGTTTGGAAAAATTAATATTATTATTACAATTAAAGAACTAATATATTTTTGTAAGTATTTTACCTTCAAGAATTTTATTTTATTTTACCTGTCAGTAATTCTCTATCTTAGGAAATTTTTGTTGAAATATTATGCCTGTAACTTTTTCTTCTGCCTTTTAATCCAACACACAAGAAAATACTTTTTTATTTATGTTTAATCAACTTAAATAAAAGCAATTTATTGAAACGTAGCAATATGTCAGAACGAACTCGATAACGTTTATGCATTTATAAATCTTGTTTTTACATCAAAAAACTTATTTTGAAGTCTCAGAATTGTTTCAACTCTTAGACGGATACATTTGAAATAATTTAGAGTTGAAGATAATTGGAAAATTGCTGTTAGTGCCAGGGACATCATTTCAAGTTTTCCAGGGGGGGGGGCAAAGGGTAAAAACACAGTAGAATTTCACCAGAAAACATCAAAAACCACGCCCACTTATATGTATACACGTTGATTTTTCAAAGTCAGGAGGTGGGCAATTGACCCCCCCGTGCCCCTAAATGACGGGCCTGTTTAGTAGGGTGGGGCGAAAAATAAAAAGTTTGTCAGATCAACTTCTAATAGTTGCCAAAAGTTGTCTTTGGTGATAGTTAGCTTTTGTGCAAATTTTGAGAAAAATCGGTTAATATCTTAACTCTGCGATCGCAAAGTTTTACCATCGCTTTGTTATGGATTTTATGGTTAAAATATCAAAAAGAATGCCTTTAGCTAGTCTCTTTGCGTTTTTTTTTACTCAAAAGATGTTTTCATGCATTAAAAGCATATGAAATGACTCACAAACATTGTTTTATATGATGTATTTATATTTCAAAAAAATCACTTTTTTCACGTTTTTGTTTCTTTTTAAATGCTTAAAATATAAATATATCATATAAAATAATTTTTTGTGAGTTGTTTCATATGCTTTGAATGCATGAATATATTTTATGAGTAAAAAAAATGCAATGAGATTAGCTAACGGCATTGGTTTTCATATTTTAACCATAAAATCCCGATAAAGGCTATGATAAAATCTTTGCGATCGCAGCGCCCCCTGAAGATATTAACTGATTTTTCTCAAATTTTGCACAAAAGCTAACTATCACCAAAGACAACTTTTGGCAACTATTAGAAGTTGATCTGAAAACCTTTTTATTTTTCGCCCCACCCTACTGTTTAGTGCACGAAAAGTAGGCTCGTTTATTTTGTAGATGAACTTTGTTGTCGATCTTATGATTTTATAAGCAACGTTTTAAAATCTGCATATAGGAACTTCCCTTGACGAGTCGATATTTTCTTATGGAAAAAAAATCATTTTTTGCCAAGTTTTTGTCGCCAATTTGGTGACATATTCCAAGCTGGTGAAATTTAGCGAAAAGTGATTTTTTTTTTCGAATTTGTGTTCAATTTGGAGCTATTAGCGATATTTTGCAAATAATCCACTGAATTAATTATGTTAAAATAGCCGATATTTAGAAAAAGAGTCATTGTAAGATTTTTTTTGCATTGATTAGAGAGGTTGTAAATAAATGATTTAAGTGAAATAAATTAATCTAAAAAATCATTATACTATGTTAAATGATTAAATATTTGAAATGAAGGTTAACTTATGCGGGTGTGGCATCATGGATTAGCAACCATTTATGGGCAGTGGGCTATACTTGGCACTAATAGTGAGATGCCTAATGCTGTGTCATCTTGAGAATGCTGTTCATATTCTTCGAGTACTTTTACTTACGTTTAGAACGAACATTTTCGAATTGTAGAAAATATGCTTTGCTCACTTTAACAGTGCACCCTACATTTCTAAAACTATTTTTTATACTCTAATAGTTCATCACATATAGGGTAAGTGCTCCAGTAGTCGGCCAGTCTCCAGCAGTCGGCCACAATGACATAAAACTCCTCATAAATAGTACATTTTTAATTCAAAATCAGATATGATGCATTCACACATTCATATACCTATCCTCAATCATTAACCAGTGGCAGTTAAGTTTTGGGTACTTTTTTTGAATGAGTAATGAGTCATTTCATTTTGAATGGTGTGCCCGTCATCCAAGATTGCGATTCTGCTTACTTTTCAGCTAAGATGATTCTGTGGCCGACTACTGGAGCATTTACTAGTGTTGACAACAGCTTGGATTTTAACATATATTTTTTTTAATTTCTGAAACAAGTAGGTGATTCACTATCACAAAGGGTCATTCTAAAGTTTTACTTTGTTTTTGTTGCTGCATTGATAGCTGAAAGTTCTAGGTTAGCTAAGATCAACAAAAAATCTCTTAAATTGTCAACTACTGGAGCACTTACCCTATATGTTGCTCGTGCAATGAAGTCGGTAACTAGTTTCAATACAGCGTTTCTAATAGGAATACGTCATTCATAAACGAATGGATTTAAAAGACTGCTTCCTCAAAATGAACACTGCAGAACGATTGGTTAGGAAACGAACGACCGTTCTTGAACGGTGAATGGTTTGCATTTTAAAGCGTTGTAGTTATCTCGTGCCAGCTAGGGTGGTAGTTTGAGGTGTGGTACTCCACTTTTCTAACTATATACCGTCATTTCGTGTGAAGTCAGACTTCCACAGTACTGTCCGTCCTTGAGAGCCGAGCTTAGTACTCGCGAACAGTTCCACTTAAAAAAAAGGTAGATGTGTTGTGGGTGATAACTTTCCGAAGTTTTCAATTTCAAACTTGCATTTGTTATATTCTTTTGACATATTCAACTAAGCTATGTATTTGAAATTAGCATCGCTCCACTTTGTTTGATACGGTTCAAAATGCTTTTTAGCCTACTTTCCCGTTAAAAATAAAAGAAAGACGAAAAAAGTATTAAAAGTGGCTTAATGCATCTAAAAAATATCGCCAAGTCCAAAAAATATCGCCAAGTGAAAAAAAATATCGCCAAGTCCAAAAAATATCGCCAAGTTAAAAAAATAAAAAGGTAAAATGAATATCGAAAAATTAAAAATTTGAAAGTAGGGTATTGAGATGGGGAATTTGTGTGTCTGCCTGTCGGTCGGTCGGTCTGTCGGTCTGTCTGTCCCCCCATAATAACTTTTGAATGAACATTCCGATTTGGACAAACTTTTTTTTGTTGGAAAGATCTCGGCGAGTACAGCTCATTCCCATATTTGATTTTTCGATTTGAACAATTTTTGGTGCAACTTTAAACCGTTCAAACAACCTGGCCCGCGATATTAACTTTTTAGTTAACAGTCCGATTTGAACAAACTTTTTTTTGTTCGAAAGATCTTTTCAAGGGTACTTCATTCCCGTATCTACATTTTCGATTTGAACAATTTTTCGTTCAACATTGAACCGTTCAAACAAGCTGTCACCCCTAATAACTTTTGAGTGAACAGTCTGATTTAAACAATTTTTTTTTTGTTCGAAGCATTTCGGCAAGGACACTTAATTACCGTATTTAAATTTTAAATTTGAACATTTTTGGTTCAACATTGAACCGTTCAAGCAACCTTTTCCCACCTAATAACTTTTAAGTGAACCGTCCGAATTGAATAAACTTTTTTTTGTTCGAAAGATCTTATCAAGAATACTTCATTCCCGTTTTTAAATTTTCAATTTGAACAATTTTTCGTTCAACATTGAACCGTTCAAATAAGCTCTCACCCCTAATAACTTTTGAGTGAACAGTCCGATTTAAACAAACTTTTTTTTGTTCGAAAGATCTCGGCAAGGATACTTCATTACCGTATTTAAATTTTCAATTTGAACATTTTTTCGTTCAACATTGAACCGTTCAAGCAACCTTTCTCCACCTAATAACTTTTAAATGAACCGTCAGAATTGAATAAACTTTTTTTGTTCGAAAGATCTCGTAGAGACTCATTCCCATATTTCACTTTTCAATTCGAACCATTTTTCGTTCAATGATGAACATTTCAGAAAAAAATTTAACATGAGCGCCTACTGGAAAATTTAAATTGAATATTGATTCTGAACTTCAAGGCGGATTTCCTTCAAACTAACTTTGTAAGAAAATGATTTTGATAAATAATGTATTGTAAAGTACTTTTCTGAATAATCTTCTGTGAGGACTCTGATTCCGACTCCGACTCCGCAAACATGGCGGAAATGCAGGCTCAGAAAAAAATGACTGACTGGGCAGACGATTTTTTGTTTATTTATTTATTTGTTTTATTTAATTTATTATTATTATGATTTTTTTTTTTGGCAGACGATATTTTTTTTTTTTTTTTGCTAACAAAAATTTTTCATTCACGAGAGCATTTTATTCTTTATTTATATTTAACAACTGGCAACGGATTAAAAATGAAATTCAAGACATTTTATTAACGAACGAGTTTTTTGTTTCTTTCTTTGATAAAATGTGTTTTGAAGTTCTTTGTACTTTTATTTTATTTATTTTTTTTTCTTTTGAAAACGATTGTGGAATTTTTCTACGGAAGAACTATAACAGTTACATTCTTTAAAAGGTGCGACAAAACTTAATTGACTCGTCTATTTAATTTTTACGTGTCTATTTCATCTGATGAGAGGGGTATATTTTGCTTTTAGAAATCAGCTTTAAGTGCTATAGAGGTATGTTTGACATAATTTTCAGTTTCAGATAATCAAGAGAATATTGATCAGATGATACAATGCCGATGTCGGTGTACGGGAAAGTAGGCTCGTTTAGTTCTTGACAGAACTTCTTGTTATTATTCGTCCGATTGTTGTTATCTTACCTGACACTCCTATTTTGGTAAGATCAGAGAAGACCTGACGCATGCGTAAATGCGCGGAAGGTTTTAGCTAAGAAGATCGGACAGTACACACATGCAAAAGGGACCCGTTCATTTGAGTTTTTTTAGCTTTTTGTTATTTAGTTAATTTAAAAATTTGAAATATTTCTATTAAATTGTAAAAGATTTTTTTTCTTTTTTTAATGGATGAGTTTAATTCAAGGGTAAAAAAAATAGCTCCTCTGATGAACGAATCATAAAAAAGATCCCATTGCGCACCCCTAGTTTTTAGCAACGTGCAACATTCGAAACAGCATTTCTATTTATAAATATGGAGCTCCCCCCTGAGTCTGCAATACTGCCATTCCATCTAAGCAGCTGGGACCTGGTTCGAGTCAAGCGATTCAACCAGGTCCTACCATTTCCATCTAACCCCCATATCTACTACACCCACCCACCAGGGCGCACACACCTCCACACGCACCTTCCATTAGTAAGTTTTTGTTTGAAAGAGCCGCCATTACTGTCTCAGAAGCCATCGAGTTCTTGAATTGTAGCATATATTTTCCATCCAATCAGCTTTAAACTGCCGAAAACGATTCGCTTCTCAAAAAGGATTCTTTCTCTCTCGCTCCTTTTGTTATTCTTTAGTTCTTCGGAACAAGTTCTTTCTCATTTTCTTTTTCTTTTCAAAAAGCATCTCTCTCGCCCTGGTCGGATTTAGTGAAGATTGAACTCCTCAAATGGATCCAAAGGTGAGAAATCATACCACTCTCGCTCTGAGTGCTGGTTACGGAGTCGGACTGAAATTTTTATGAAAATATGAACAGCAGTGATTGCGTTAAGGAAACAGATTGCGCGCGAAAAAATGATCTAAGCTCTGGGTGGGAAAATATTGTCTAATTTATAGGTTTAGAAAAGTAAAAGAACATCAGGCAATAAATTCTCGCCCTTTTAGATTTCTTTCAAATCACAGCACTTTATTTTAAGAAAAAGGGAGGAAAGAAAATTAAATACATTTTTTTTAAACACCAGCATCATTTTAGTTATGGAGATATCTTCAAAAAACTGATAAAAAAAGGCGTTAACTAAGATATTTCAACTTTTCAACTAAATTTTTTTGAGCAACCAGTGTTCTAATCAAGCAATTTGATGAAAGACTTAAAAGTATGCATTAAAATAATTTTTGAAACATACTTAAATGCTTCTCATGCGTTATAGAAACATTTTTCCCCATATTTAAACACAAATAAATAAGAAAAAACTAATACTGGCAAAAACAGGAAGAATAATGCATACATAAATAAAAGAACAAATAAATATTTATTTTTGCAGAGTTACCATAAAACACTAGAGTCACTAAATAAAATACTAGCGTAAATATTTGACGATAGCTTCAATTTCCTAACAATCGAAATACCCTCGCAAAAACAGTCAAAGAGTGAATTTGAAAATCATTGTAAAAGCCTTGCTTAAATTAGCCAAAAAAATTTAATTTTTTAGCAAATAGAAGATGGCAACAGGTAAATTTTCAATCGTTGAAAGTTTTTCGTGGTTTTGAAAACAATTAAATAACGCAAAAGCGACATTTTATTGACGTAAAAAAATCTCAAAAATCCCCCTCTCCTTAGAGCGATTAACGCCAAAATAGCACCGGTACTTGTTTCTATGTATGTTCAGTTGTTACAAATTTCAATGAAATCGCAGCAGTATGTTTTTAGATATAGCTAGCTGGCTGCATCACCTACTTTAACGTTTCCAGCGCCGAAATATTATCAGTTATTGCACCCTTTACGGTCTACCTGAGGATCAATTTTTGTTCGATTCCGTTCATTACTGATCGAGATATAGAAAGTCACAAGTAATGATAACAACGTTCGCTTGCTAAACCCCCCTTTGAGATATTAACAGCCCAATAGCATCAGCACCTGCACCTAATAGGGTCTACCTGTGGACTAATTTTTGTTTCGTTATTTTTTGAGATATAGCAGTCATCCAAAGCGCAGAAAACGTTCCATTGGCTAAACTCCGCTTGAAGGAATTTGTTCCCCAATCGAATGTTCCCTAATCAGTTTACATTTGGGTACATATGTGTACCAAGTTTAGTTCGATTTTATGCAATATTTTTGTTCTAGAGCGGCCGGCCACGAAAAACGGTCACACACACATTTTTCAAAAATGGTCAAAATGGACTCGGCACACCTCAAAAAGTGCAAATCCGTCGAACTTCGAAAAAGTTTACGAATCCAATACTTTCATTAGACATAGAAGAAAGCAAAAACAACAACAACAAAAAAAAAAACATTGAAAAAAGAGGAGAAAAAAAGAATGCTGCTCTGAAAAAGTATTTTTAAATTGATCTATTGATATGAAGAAAAAACGTAAAAAAAAACCCATAGCAGTAAGGACCTTCTGAAGATGTAATTAGCGATTCAGACTTCATCGCTTGACATATTTGATTTTCTAAA
>JAXGGA010008718.1:27500-55249 GCA_038373865.1 Uloborus plumipes | reverse complement strand
TTTTTTTTTCCCTTTCGTTCTCTTTTTTTTAAATTTTGTTCATTTATTTATTTATTTTTTTTTTAAAAAAAAAAAAGTATTTTTAAAAATCACTCCCAAAATACTATTTTTTGTATCGCACTACTCACTACTCTACTTTTTTTAAAAAGTAGTGCGCTACACTATAAACTACTAAAAAATGTAGCGCGCTACTTTCGACCACCGCTTTCAACATGCTCTTCCGAGCCGCATGAAGGGTGTGTGGCAGCCGAGCGGGGTTGCGATTTTTACAGCAAGTCCCATTTTCGATGGTAAAAATAGTGATTTTTCAACCATTTTGGGGAAATCAGAAACTTAAACTTGTCGTAAGTATGCCCATGTGATATATCGATGTGAAACCACTATTTCTTGCATTCACAGCATTTTTCTGAATTTCTATTCTACTACAATTAGAAAAGAAGTTGCATGTAAGAACCTGTTTTTTCTTTTTTTCGTTTTTTAACAGCTCTGTGTCTTGTACAATTTTTGAAGTGGAAATCTAAAACTTGGCATGATTACTTTTCTTGTCATAGGCATCCTTCACACCCATTTCTGTTGTAATCGAAAATGATGAGGTCGAAAACTTGGTTTTCATGATTGATTTGACGCAAAATTGCCCAATAATGACTTAAAAGTCTTGTTTTTTTCCAGTACAAGTGTCATGCGCAGTAAAAAACGCAACCCCTCTTATCTGCCATACACCCCGCAGGCTGCTCGAAGAGCATAGGGAAAGATATGGGTCATTCCGACAAAAATGGTACAAATCATGTCAAACTCTTTACTTAAGATTATCAATTTAAATAATTTGCACCAACTAATCATATCTTTTTTATTGAGTTTCCATTTATTTGTGTATAATGAAGTGTAAATAACTAGTACATGACTCATTTATGAAAGGATTTTAAATATTTTGATCGCTTTGGTTAACAGAGTGGACAAATAAGCCTTTAAAAATATCTGTATAATCACAAAGAAAAGTTAGCATCACAGAACAAGCAAAAAGGAGAATAAACAGCCTAAAACTGTAAGTCTGTCTGCAATTTCAAGAAAAAAATCTATTTTTTTCATAATGAAATCGTCTCTAACAGAGTGGAAATCCAAAAGTTTAAATTAACTATCATAAGAAAAGAATGAGGCTCACCCTGGTTGTTGACTACATAATTCAATGAAGCAAGCTAAACACGGCAGTTATACTACCTATATTTAAAAAAAATGTATCAGATTAAATGCAATTGTTTATTTTATTTCCAAAAGGCATGTAACAGAGTGGACCATTCGAAACATAGAAAATCTAGGGACATGGATAAATAATAGTGTTTTTTGGGGAAATTTTTTTTCATTTGCGTAATAATCTGCAGAAATGGTGTCAGAAGCATCTTTTGTGCAGTGCAGTGTCATTTATTTTGTTGTTACATTTCAGTTTAATGTTAAATCACATTTAAAGTTCTAGCAATTTGAAGCCGGGACACGTCATTTTCTCCTTCTTCTGACAAAGATAATTTTTTTTGTGTCATTTCTAAATGGATTAGACCTAATCAATGGATACTTGATGGCACAAAATTAAATGGAGAACCAATAAAAAATACACTTAATGGGTGGTAGTTATTAAAATTGATTTTAAAAAAATTCTAAAGTCTCAGACATGATTTGTATCATTTTCGTCGGAATAACCCATGTATATTAAAGAGCCAGGCATTAAAAATGGTTGCTTTTTCGACGTTGCTAGCTCTCGGATTATGAGTGGACGTTGAAGTGAGAGCGGGTCAAAGGCGAGACTCACCTTGTTCAAGTTGGAAATGTAGATGTCGTTGAGCTTCCCGATGTAAGTGTCCCTCTTCCTTTTGAACTGTCTGGAAAACAAAATGTTCAATTGTGCCTTCATGCAGTGAAGGGACAAAAAATGTACAAATAACAGGGTTCGCCAGAGCCAGAGAAAGCCACAATGTTGGTAAATTGGGTTTTTTCAAAAATTACTGCTTATTGGATGCATTTATTTCAGAAACAAACTAAGTATTACAACTATTTTGATCAACACAAAGTATTGCTATTGGTTTTGGTCAATTTAGTTATGTTATTTAGTCTTGTTTAGTACTTGGACGAGAAATTGAAATCTTCCTTTCTGGACAATTACTAAGAAATAGAAGTTAAAACCAGGGCTCCGGAGTCGGAGTCGGACTGATTTTGGACCAAATGAGTCAGAGTCAGAGTCGCGAAAAAACATGTCGACTCCGACTCCGACCACCTCCGATGTGGATGCAATTTTATGGAGGTGAAAACATATCTTTGAAACTAACAGATACAATTTTCAGCGTCCAATATCCAAATCCTAAGCATCTAGGATCAATAAAAAGGGCTTCAAAATGAAGGGTCTGCTTTGTGAAACGAATTGCTATGTTTGGGCTTATGCAAGTGAATGAAAAATATTTGCAGCAAAAATGCAATGTATTAAAATAAAGTCTGGCCATTTAACAAGAAAATTATTAGTTTTGTACGGAGTCAATGACATGAGCGGCACTTGTTTTTTGCTCTGGAGAAAATTGACTTTTTGGAAGGTCACAGTGACCTCCGAGAATTGAGGTAAATGTTGTAAATTTAGCTGCGAGAATTCTTGAGAAAATTGAACTTTTTGAGAGGTCACAATGACCTCCCATGACCTCCAACTGGGATACCCCAGCTTGCTACCCCCCACCCCTAAAGTTAGTCCTGGCTACGACCATGAATAAAAATGAAACTTTTAAAAATGGACTAAAAATTTCAACCTTTGTTTAGGGTTTTTCCCTCTTCACATTTGAGTAAACAAAAATAAATAATAAAAAAAAGCAGGAGCTGGGAGTCGAAGTCGAAAGTTTTAAAATCCCGGAGTCGGAGTCGACCATTTTTCCTCCGACTCCGCAGCCCTGGTTAAAACTGCACATATGAATTTCACCCTTATTGATTTATTTAAGTACTTAAAAGACCAAAATAGGCAAAAAATATTTCAAGCAATGTCTTTTTTTGTTTTGGCATTGTTTAGAAAAATCTTTTGATAAAATGTCAGACAGAACGTCTTTTTTAACAGCTGCTTAAAAGCAAGGTTATGAAATGAAAAAGCTACATTACAATAATCACATGAAATGGGTCAAAAGTAGTAAAAGTAGCAAGCAGTAGTTTGGTAAACAATGTCCGAATACAGAACAATACTAAAACGATTCATGAAAAACCCCAAAAACCCAGGGGGGCTGGTCTTTATCAGAAAACCCGCGGTTTTTTCAAACCATGCAAATAAGGGCATTTATTTGTTTTTTGTTGGAGAGGAATGGGGATTACAAAATAAAATTTTTACAGCATAGAAGATAAAATAGAGGTACATTTGCGTTTGCCTTTTCCCGCCCTACCATAGGTGGGACTGGTGGGGGGTGGTTTCTTACTCCAAAGGGATTTATTTCCACTCAAAAATTCGAGATTCTTTGCACAAAATACTGTATTCAGAAATTTATAATATTTAACACTTACAAATTAATTGAAAGGACATCAGCCTACAGCTCGACATTCTTTATTCCCGATTTAAGAGCCTACAATTAGCATGAAACTCAGGCCCGTCATTTAGGGTAGTAGTCTGGTAACTTGGGTTCAAAAAATCGAAAAAATTTTTTTTGCTCAACTTGAAAGTACAATGTCTTGAGAATATACTGTGAAAAATTCGGACAGAAATTCGATATATTTCGGGAGTTAGAACGAGTGTCCTAGAGCGCCTCAGAGTCTAACCTTTAAAATAGTAGTCTGGTAACTTGGACTCAAAAATTCGATTTTTTTTATTTGCTTAATTTGAAAGTACAATGTCTTAAGAATATACTGTAAAAAATTTCAGACAGAAAGTCGAAATATTTCGGGAGTTATAATGAGTTTCCTAGAGCGCCTCGGAGTTTGCTGTTGAACTTTAAACGTGTTTTTCTCAAAACACTGTTTTTCTGGTCGGCCCGGGTCCTAACTTTTTTTCTATTGACTTATAGTTCTCGTCGGTACTAACGATAATTTTTTTCACCCCTAACTTTTTATTTTACAACCCTTTCTTTGCTAAAATAAAAGGACTTTTTTTTTTCTAAGTCCGCCATTTTGTTATTTACCCTTGAAATTTAACTTCAGTAGTTCCGACCAGAATGACATGTCTATAGATTAAGAATAATCAAGAATATTTGATTTCAGATAACATCAAGAGCCAAAATCACCCGGGCCACCCACGTGCATTTTTCTTGAGGTTCCAACTTTGAGTGACAATAATAATAGTAATAAACTATTAAATTTTTTCAAATAAATTTTTTTCTATATTTTCAATATGTAAATAAAAACACTCTTAATATTCAAGTTAATTCATTTTTATTTTCCTATAAAAAACCACCCTCCAAAGAAGTCATGAAAATAGGCATGAGTTACCAGACTACTACCTTAGGGGGGCAGGGGGGTCAATTGCCCCCCCCCCCAATGAAACTGCATTGTGTTTGGACCCTTTGCCCCCCCCCCCCCCCCAACCTGGAAAAACTTGAAATGACGTCCCTGATGACACTGCAGTCTCTGGATAGCATTCAGGGTCAGTCACTTCAAGAACTTCAAATTGTTCAGGAGAGAGGAAAAACGTCTCAGCTCTAGCAGTTTCTACGGTCAACATTCAAATAACAGGCCCCGTATCTTTCGAATTTGTAACCTGGCTGACGTGATTTTTGACCTCGACACGCATCTTGCCTCCCACAGCTTGTTTCCACAAAAAACAAATTTTCGAATTTTTGTGACTGATGTTGTTTTTGCACTCACCGATTCATATCGCACATCCAGAATGAAAGGTGCACATCTCAAAAATTGCATTTTTTGGAAATATTTTTAAAAAGCATACCTTAGTACACCTTACATGAGAAACTGACCCCTTTTTTTCTAGAGTTAACTGTCGCAGCTAAAAAACAACTTATGCCTTTATCATTCTGTCGATTCTGCCGATTGTGAAGGGAGAATTGAGTTTGAAAGGGGCACATCTTTGATAATCAAAGTTCACCGAGATTCTTTGGTGCAAATTATGGTTAGTACTTTTTTAAAACCAATGAAGAAAGCCGAAATTTTGATTTTTTTAAATGACACTCATTTTAATTGTTTGTTATTAAGTATAAATTGTTTGTGCACAAGTAATTTATGAAGGGTTCCTTTTTTTAGAACAAGAAGAATAGTATTATGTAACCTAGCGTCAAATCACACATTAGGAATTAAAATTTGATTTAATATCGTTCTGAAATGAAACAGCAATAGGTAGGTTAAAGTCCGACAAGAACTTCAAAAAAATTTAAATAATATACAAGCCAATGGCGGTAAGAATAGCTATTTTGAGATGTGCCCCTTTCATTCTCCACAAAAATGGAGAATGAAAGGGGCACTTCTCATTAATTACCAACTTATTTAAAATTGGCCGGGAAACGCACACCCTAGTCACTTAGCAGAACCTTTAATCAACCACGCAATGACAGTTCGGCTAATTGTAATAGTTATTAGAGCCAGGGCAAGGATTTTAAAAAGTTAAAATTTTCAAATCAATTTTTCTCAAAACAGCTATTTTAAGATGTGCCCCTTTCATTCTGGATGTGCGATATGTCAATGGCTTTTTTATGCATACAATCAAAGCTCTACTAATGACAGTAACCAATAGATTTTTGATTGTTTATTTGGAGCACTTTTTTCTTTTAAGTTACCTGATTCTAAAAATTTTAAGCATTAGTCACAAAAATTTTGTATGTTATTCTTCACAATCATAATAAAAACAATAAACATCAACAAACTTCAACCAGCAAACCATAAATTGAAAACTAAACTCGTTCACTCGAGTTATTTACTGCAATTTATATTGAAATAAATTGTAATGAAGTAAAATAAATCTTGCAGACGACAAATTTAGAATGGTTTACCATAATGTTGTCTCTTTTTAGTAGCATATGGTTAGAAATATTTCCTCTTTTAAAAACTTGTCATGTTGCCAAAATGTTTCTAAACTCTCAAATATGATACGTGTCAATTTCTTCCTTCCCTGTTATTCTATTCTCTAGACAAAATGTGGTAACCTCGCTATGTTTTTCTGCCTTAGCCCCGGCTTAAGCCAGGGCTAAGGAAGAAAGGGGGGGCTTAAGCCGGGGCTAAGGCTTAAGAGCAGTCAATGACTTTTTTGTGCATATAATGGAGGCTCCACTAGTGAGAACAACCAATAGGTTTTTCCAGTGAGAAGTAAGGTTAGCGTCCGACATACATTCTCCCTACTTTTAAGGGGGCTACTACCCACACGCTCCAGAAAATCTGGAGAAGTTCCTCGAGGAAATCCTCCACGTGTGTGGGGTGAATTCTGTCAAGATATTCCTGCGGATCTCCAGACCCCTCTCTATTGGGTTTCCCTCGAGGAATTCCTCTGAGGTTTTCCTCGAGGCCAATTGTACTGTGTGGATGGGTAGGAAGTTTTCCTCAACAGACTGGCCTTCGAATCATCCGTAGCGTTTCAGAATTTAGAAAATCCTCAGGACCAGCCTTCGGGTTTTCCAGACCTTGTGGGGAGGAATGGACTCCTTTGACCCTTTGAGGAATCAACTTGTTTTCTCATTGGATTGACAGGCGCCATCTCTTGGCGGTCTCACCATACCTCCAGTCGAGGCCCTTGAGTTGAACGTCCAGTCCATAGTCTGGCATGCTCCCCAGGCTCTCCACTTGGGCAGCCAGGTTGTAGCACAGCTTTTTCGGGACACAGCCCACGTTCACCTGAGCATCACAGAAAGGCACATTTTACTCTTCCACAAGTAATACATTTATTAAGAGTCATTTTCAACACATACAGCTAATCTAGCAATTCATAAAGTAGCATACATATATCTGTACTATACCCTGGTAACGAGACAAGGCGGATGAAAGAAATATTAATGTCCCACTCTCCGCACTTTTCCCTTATGGTTGTCATAGCTACAGCACTATGGACTTTTCCCCCACTTAGCTTTTGCAACAATGGTTAAATGTAAGCGATTAAAATTGTTTTGTGTGTTAAATATCATTCAATCAACGTTAATAGAATACTATTTGAAGTATTGCAAAACGGATACTCATGATGGCATGTCTTGCTAAAACAAACTATTTTTGCACTATACTTGTAAAGAAAAAGTTTCAAAATAACCGAGATATGAGGACATAAAAAAACCCTAAGCCTCATTTGATAAAACATAAAACAAATAAAATGCCTCGACAGCAGTGTATAAAAAAAAGAGCGTGCGGTTTCCATGGAGAGGAGACGATGCAAAATTTCTAAAATTGATACGCCTAATTTAAAGAAACCGAGTATAATAATAAAGCTGAATGTGGGTCTGTCCTTTTCTTTCTGTCTGCCTATGAAGCACAATGTACATACATGCATGGAAGTTTATTGATTTCAGGTTGTCGGGGAAGGGACTGAGTAATAAAATATGAACTTACACACATGTACTACCATGTAACGAGAAAAAGTATCGCAGCACTTGTCTGTTAGCGGGGC
This sequence comes from Uloborus plumipes, assembly GCA_038373865.1. Lineage (NCBI taxonomy): Eukaryota > Metazoa > Arthropoda > Arachnida > Araneae > Uloboridae > Uloborus > Uloborus plumipes. The sequence continues at coordinate 47,718 of JAXGGA010008718.1, read as the reverse complement.
GCAAGCAAAAAATCGCCAAATAACGTATCCCTAAATAATATAGAATTGCGCCGAATTTCTTACAACCATATTTGTTTATCGTTGAGCATACTTTTGCTCCCTTGACAGAATTGTCATTCGCTTCGCTTGGCGACATTTGATTTTCCTCTTGCGCCCAGCTAACGGATAAGTACCTAAAAATACAAAGTACGACTGGAATTTAAAATTCCATTTTATAACACACTAGCTGTGGGGCCCGGCGTTGCACGGCTTTAAAGCAGTGATGAAAATTTAAATAAACTACTCGCCGTCAAGGCGGTATATAATGATATATAACCGCCAAGGCAGCTCGCCTTTAAAGTAGCGAGGAAAGTTTCAGCAAACTACTCGCCGCCAAGGCGGCTCGCCTTTAAAGTAGTAAGGAAAGTTAAAACAAATTACTCGCCGCCAAGGCGGCTCGCATTTAAAGGAGGGAGGAAAGTTTTAGCGAAACCGGTTTCAAAAAACTACTCCCCGCTAAAGCGGCTCGCTAAAAAACTTTCCCGCATAAAAAAGTCAATCGCATTATTTGCACATGCTTCCTCAGGAATAAAAACAATGTCAAGTAGCATATATTTAACACTCTCCCTAATAAACAAATACAATTCCCTACCAAAAACAAATATTTCCAAACCGCTCTCTTCCTGTAACATTAATTGCAAAATTCCAAACAAAAAAGTTGTTTTAATATTTAGATCGCAGCCAAAAAAAATCCCTGCTAAAAACATGAATTACAATTTAATTTGAAACACATTTTCAAAATGGTACCAGAAAAAAAAAATATAAGTCATTAAGTAGGCAGGAATTCAAGTGAAACACGGACGATCGCATTATTTGCCTTGTTGAAACGCCGTAAAATGAAATGCTTTTAAGAAACGAAATGAAGAAAAGGACACCAACAATGAATTTAAAAGATGTCGCCATAGCAACGCAATAAAACGTTAATAGTTTGATCAGGAAAGAGGTTTTCGAACTCAAAGTTCAAACGCTTGTAACTTTTTTTCTAGTGGAGATAAAAGCTTGGTTCTTCGACTGTAAGTCGAATCAATTCTGGGGTTAAAAATATCGCTCTATCCAATGGCGTAAAAATCAAAACTGTGGAATAATTAGTTTATTTTTTATTGATGGTTTTAATGAACCAAGTATTGCAAGAAATCGGGTGAAGCCTTGCAAAAGGCAAGTTTAAAAATTGAATAACTCATGCTGTGTTTAAGTTAGAGAATCGGAACAAACTGCATAGGACGGACAAAATTTTTCTGCTTCCAACGATATGTAACATTAATATGTGCAAGTAATTTTTAACCCCAGTATTCGGCGATTTATGTGAAAATTACCTTGAATTCGAATAAAAAACGAATCGCTTATCGAATCTTTTCAAACTATAGCCTAAAGTCTTTCTGGATAAATGGTCTATTCAACTCAAAAAGAATTTTTCAAATCGAACCAGTAGTTCCTGAGATTAGCGCGTTCAAACAAACAAACAAACTCTACAACTTAATATATTAGTAAAGATACATATCTAAAAACATGACAAATCCCACAAACACAAAATACTTCACGTAAGATTTCTTTAGTTTTTTAAGTTTGTTTTCAATAGAGTAACATTTCTGATTTTGTTCAAAAATTGCAAGAATAAAGAATAAATGCAAAAAACTAGAACTCATATTATAATGAGCGAATTAAACTCCCTTGAAGGATAGTTAGGCAATTAGGCGAAGCTGTCAATTTTTTTGCCCAAATAAATTTACCTTGGTAACCATGATGCCAAGCCTATACGAGTAGCATTTAATATTCATTTTTATATTTATTTTTAATATTCTTATTTACCTTTCAATTTCATTTGCAATATGAAATTATCATTATTGAGTAATAGTGCAAATTGACTGGTTTATCTGCAGCGTTTATAATCTTTGTGATTAGTTTTTGCAAACATAATTTCATACACAACAATACGCCTTTTTAACTGGGGTGAATATGTTTTGCACACATTAGAATTTTTTCCTTCATTAGAAAGATATGACTACTGTAACAAAAAGCAATAGAATACAGAACATGAAATCAAATATTATTTATCATATACATTTCACTAGAATGAAATGTGTTGGTAAACCCTCCCCGAAACAATAGTCTGGTTATAGTCCCGCTGAAAAGTATGTTTTTTTACATCTTTCAACAAATTGGGAATGTTCACGCGTAGGCATTGGTGGAAATCTGTCCTCATTACCAGGGCCCGATCAAAATATCACCGGGCCCTAGGCCAAATACTTTTTTTTGGGGGCCCCCAGTACGGAGGCTTTACAATTTTAGGCATAGGATTAAACAAATTTGGGCATTGACTACAACAATTTTAGCCATTAGGAGGCCCTAGTCCCTGCTCATTACTTACGCAAGTTCCACCCATCTTCCCGCTTTCAATGAGAGCCACCTTTGCACCCAGTTCCGCAGCTCTTCTGGCGCAAGCCAGGCCGCCAGAACCACCCCCGAGCACCAACAGATTAAATTTCGCAGCAGACATTTTAGAGCTGCGTAATAATTTTGAGAACAACATGCAAACACTCCCTGCGAAGTGTCCCTTTTATATCGGAAGTGAAAGAGAGGACTTCGAACCACAGGCCGGAGAAAGCAGAAGACAAATAAAATTCAAAACAAGAACGAACTTTTAACTTAGTGGTGGTCGCAGTTAATGGAACAAGTGCTTAGTTATTAAATGAGTAATCCTTTTAAAAAATTGAATAGAAGATAAAAAAGACGTTCAAATATTCACATTAAACTTTTTCTTGCGAAATAGTACTTACATTTGTTTTCATTTCGTGCAAATTTCTATTATTTATTTTTAATCTCGGTCGAAAGTCAACTTTGACTGTGACCGTAATTGAAAGCATTGTTTGTTTGTTTACGTTTTTCCTGCATGTTTTCGCTCCGAAGACATTGGTTTGGTTTGGTGTAACTATGCTAATGTAACGGCATTTATTGCAATTTGAATAATTTTGAAGCTCTTGATACATTAGTTATGTTTTAATATTTTTAATTCCCTTGAAATTTTGGGCTCAAATCATGCAGCAACTTTATTTATTAAGGCGTCTTTCTAATTTATTGTCGAAAAAGTGCAGTTTGTTCTTCCCAAACCTTATCGCATCGAAACGTGTTATAAGATGTTTGAGTTCGAGCTTTAAACCACCGGCGGAAAGTGAGTCTCAACGTTTTCCGACGAACGAATTGCATCTGAACACTTACGAAAATGATCAAAACTTTAACACAGCCATCGATTACGTCAAATATGCCAAAGAACACGGTCATTTGGTTCCCGATTTCATCAGCACCGAACAGCTGCGAGAACTTTCGGAATGCGAAACGCGATCGCAGATGAAAAAATACTTGACTTTCCTTTTCAAGAAGGAAAGGAAAAAATTGGCCGACATCAGAAAGAAGGAGAAAAGACGTCTGGAACGAGAGAACAAAATTATCGCTGAAGAAACTGATGATAAGTACGGTCTCAGGAAGAACACCATGCTGCTGCTGCTCCAGAAGCACACCTACTCCAGAATTTACGACCTGCGATTGGCCGACGCGATCCTGTTCGGTCAGAAACTAGTCATTGACTTGGACTATGACCGGTACATGACCAGCAAAGAGCAGAGGAACTGCGCCTCACAACTGAGACTGGTGCACACCTTCAACCGGTGCAGCAGAGAGCCGTACCATTTGCATTTCTGCAACGCCAGAGGCTCTGACAGGTGCGGGGATGAGATTTTTCTGTCTTTTCCTGTAATTCCGGCACATGGGCAAAGTCAGGACTCGCGTTAAGGAGCACCCACAATGGGAGGTCACTGTGACCTCCTAAAAAGTTAATTCTCCCAAGCGTTTTCAGAGGTCATTCTACCAAATTCCCCCCAATTCTCGGAGGTCACTGTGATCTCCCTACCCAAAAAGTCGAAATTATCCCGAGCAAAAGAAAAGTGCTGGTCTTGTTTCCATGCAAAACTAATCCTTTTCTTGTTAAATCATTTGACTTTATTTTGACATATTGGATTTATTTATTAAAAATATTTTTTACTGTTTTCAGTTGTTTGAGAAGTTTTAAAGCATATATATACTAAAGGGAGTTTCTAGCTTGTGGTTAAAGAGGGGTCATTTTCAGAAAGGGGGTTGGTCAAAGGGCAATTTTTGAGCAAAAAATGGGGTGTTTAGCAATTTTTTTGTAATATTAGACCCAAAAAAATAGTTTTATGCTATATTTGGTCACTTAAGGGGGTCGGTCATGACCCCCCCCCCTTTCGGATCCAGGCTTGTATGTGCCAACATATAACCAGAAGAAGTATCGCAAGAAAACTAAATTGGCTCTTCAGAAAAACATTTGGATTTTCTATCGGAGTGCCCCGGTTGATCAAGAGGGCTGCACTTGCCACTTTGGCTACGCCCAGGGTCGGCTTACTGAATAGGCAACATAGGCAGTTGCCTATGGGCCCCAGGCGTTTAAACGGGCCCCGGGAAATCCTGAAGAAATCCTTTTTTAACTTTAGACGGCAGTGAGCTAAACGTTAAGAACATTATTTTATGCAATATGCGAATAGAACTTAAGTAAACGTTCATACTTCCATCCAACTGCTTTCTCATCACCAGAGCATAATTTCTACCAAAGGAGTTGCAATAGCCCAAAGTACCCATGACCTATTTTATCGCGTGAATTTTGCCAAAAATATTAAATTTCTAAGTGCTTTGTGTTATGTATTCCATAATAACAATTTAATTTATTAAAATATATTTGCAAAATATATATATCAGTTATTTAAAATCTCATTTATCTAATCCATATGATGAAGCCCCCCCCCCCCCTCATTTCAAATGCTTATGGGCCTCCAAATCTTTAATCCGGCCCTGGCTACGCCCGAGACCATCCCTTCTTTGAGCTTTTTAAATGCATTTGTAGACATTGCACCCTGTATCTTTGCGATGAACCCTGTATTTCCTCCTTTTTGCTCTCTGATCACCAGGGTTTGAAAAAACCCGGGTTTTCCTGAAAACGCCCAGCCCACCTGGGGGGATGTTCTCCTATGGTAGAGTCGACGGTCGACAGTGGACCGTCAGATGGCGCTACCGTAGAAGGGATTGAATTTTCTCGTTTTTCCCTCTCTACTCGATTCTTCATGTTCTCGTGTAGTCGCCGTCGCCCCGTTCCCTGCGCGCAACCTGTTTTAGCGTCGTTTTTCGTCGACTGCTCAGAAGCGGTCGAGAGCGTTGCCGCCCATGGGTTTATATATTTATTTTGACCATGGATTCGTTACAACGGGCTTCCAAATTTACTTATTTTGTCTCGTACATTTTTATTTAGTAGGAGAAATAAATATAGATGGAAAAAAAAAATCATTATTATTTTCTTAACTTATGATTGAATTGCTTAAAGCTTAAAGGGAAAAAAAATACAATTGTTTTTAAACATCGAAAGTAATAAATGACCAATAACATATCGAACTTTTAGTTTGTTTTTCCGGCGGCTTTTGTGCGCCACCTTATGTATTTAGCAAAGTTGCCAAAAATTTTCAATGCTTTTTTTGTTGTCAGAATTTGTGAATTTATAAGTCAATGTCCTCTTCACATATTTGCATTATCTTCCATAACCAGTGGCGTACGCAGACAAATCATTTCAGGGGGGGCTGAGTCAAGACTCTTTGAGACTGGGGGGGGGGGAGGAGGACCTCTTGAAATGTAGCTAAGAAAAGTAAATGTCTCGAATTTCTGCTTCAATGCCTATTTAAGTCGACAAAAATACATCCTAAAAAACTTTTTAGTCATTAAAATCATTGATAAGAAAGTGTTTTGATGTGGACACGGAACGGTAAAAAAAAATTCTTCAAATTTCTTCATTGAAAGAGGTGTTGCTTGAACACTTGTTTGCAATATTTTGGCAAATTTAAGCTCTAATGATGTTATTTTGCAGATTATTTTACTACTGTTCCCAATACTGGGTTTCAATTCAATTTACAGAAATTTATTTAACAGAATTAGATGAGTGAAAAACATTAATCGTAAAACATAGATTTGCAAAAAATAGAACAATCATAAACATGATGTACAGTAAAATAGACATGTCAAAACAAAAAAAAAAAAATCCTTTTTCCTGTACTTAATTATCTGTTCTGAAAGCTTTTCTCATTTTGGGATTTCAAAAATAAATAAATAAATAAATAAAAAAGAAAATTTAGAAAAAAAAACATTTTTTAATGCTTACATTTTAAAAATTTGTTTTGAAAATTTCGGAGGGGGCTGCAGCCCTATCAGCCCACCCCCTGAGTACGCCACTGTCCATAACATCCAAAATGAATGAGTTGGTCTTTTACACCGACTTCAAAAAAAAAAAAAAAAAAAAAAAGCGGTTATCACTTCATACCGTATTTTTTTTTCTTTTCACTTTTTTTTTAGCTCAGACAGAACTCTTGACCTAGAGAACCGATTTTGACTATTTTTTGCAATTACTACTATTAACTCACAATCTCTAAAAAAAATTCATATATCTTGTTTAAGTCTTGCTACTCAGATTTCACACATTTCCTGTGATCGCAGTCTCTGGAAACTTAGAATGCCACCCCAGACCCGATAATAATGCAATATTATCTAATCATATTAATTGATTATTATTTCCAATTTTAATTAAAAGCATTTTTTCATAAACTCTCTTTTTTGAAGACCAAAAAAATGCTTGCATAAATTAGAATTAAATTTCTATAGAAGCCACTGATTTTTCTGCATAAGAATTTCTTTTACAATGTTCCAAAGTAATCAGTACGTGAAATATAACTGTTTTTAACTAATTTCATGCTAACATGTAGGTGAGTCTTCAATTGGAAATTCATTATTCATCACGGTGACTGTTGAACAATGCTTTTACCAAATGTATCCCAAATTTTTAAACAATTAAAATACAGCAGTTAGTATATTCAAGGCACATTATAGATTGGAGAACTTTTAATATAAATGCTAGAAAATGTGAATCAAATGTTCTGTTTTATTTCATATTTTTAGCAGATATGTGTTCTTATTTCTGATTGGTTCATCTCTGGTATATTTCTATCAAGCATATATTATCTATAGATAGTATTTAAAGTGCATTCAGAGAAATATTAATAATATTGCTCATTTCTAACTGTTATCAAAATATGTTTTCACGGACATATAAGGAAAAAAAATTAAAAGCCGCAGAAGACTATAATAATATAGCAAAAGAAGACACTATTTCTATAGGCATCATGACACGATGTCCAAATGTTTCGCCAGATAAATTTAAAAAATACTGTTCGTCAAACGTTGCCGAAAGAAGGTTGTTGAAGATTAATATATTATTTGATTATAGAACGATATCAAGAGTTGGAAATGGCGTTCAATAGATTGCTTGCATAATTTTTTTACGTTGATTGAACTTTAATCTATTTTCAAACATTAATTTTAATAACAAATCAAGGTTTTATTCGCGATTTTGACTGTTTTTTCTGAAAAATTTAACCGAATTAATTCCGTTATACATTACTACATCAATCGGTTTTGTGCCGACTTCAGAAGTTATGTTTAAAAGCAGTATTGATGGTGTTCAAAGAATAAAACTATTTGTCACTTCATAGAGCAATTTCCATCTGAAGTTTTGAAGTTGGTACTATTTTTCTAATCAAAATTAGCTTTGTGTCATTCTTTTTAGTGTAAATGTACTTCAGAAATAGCGGGCTGTTTCCTTTACGAAACGTCACTATATTTTTCACTCATATTATATTTTCATATACTATTCACCATATATTCATATTATATTTCATGCAAATGCTCTATAAAATTAATAAGAACTATCAAAGTTTCTACAATTTGAATCAATTGGCATGAAAATCTAATCCTTGTTCCCCTCTTTGAAAAATTGTGAGCGAATTTAATCAGAAATATTTAAATTTTTTCAGTTTCCCAACTAATTTATATTGCAAAACAGTGCACATTACTTTTTAGGGTAATTTCCAGCTGAAGTTTTATATAGTCGTTTCTATTTTATTTATTTATTTTTTAAATGTATTTTTCAGACTATCTGCTATGTCATGATAACCTTTGCTACGCTGATAAAAAGTAGTAACAAAAGTCTTTCAAGTGCCAGCGATAAACAAACAAACAAACAAACAACAGGTGCGCGTGCCATAAACACCCCCAAAGGAATGATGTCACAGGAAACACAGTTGATTGGTCAGAATTTCAGCGTGACAGGTTTATGCGAGTCCCCCTCTGACATTAGAAGATGGACTCGTCCGAACTTTACGCAGCTACTCGACGGCTATCAGCAACTACACGAGAACACCTCTGGTAGACGAAGACCGGTTGGTGGCTCAAAAAGCTATAGGGGAGAAAGGGACCGTCGACTGGCGACTTCGACCAGTGCAGAAACACCCCCTGGTGTTTTTGGTCAAAGACCCGGTTTTTCGAGTTTTTGATGAAAAACCCTGGCTTTTTCGGTTTTTTTCAGGAATCATTTCGCTATTCAAACATTGTGTACCTACCTACTTTTACTTTTCATAGAACCAGGGGAGTCTTGAAGAGAGGTCACTGTGACCTCCTGAAAAAATTCCCTTTCAGCAAATTTGGAACCAGCATTGTAATATTAAATTTTTTAAAATATTATTATTGCATTTTAGATTGATATTGAATTGAATTTATAGATTGGAAAAACTATTTTGATTTTCTAAGTACAGTCGAGTCTCCATATAACGAACCCTCTATTTAGCGAAGTTCTCTATATAACGAGGCATGTTCTGCGACACAGAAAGTTTCAGTAAAAAAGAATGTAAATTTGTCTCCCTTTAACGAATATCAAATGGCCCAATTTCTCTATTGCAAACTTTTTATGGGAGAAAGTGTCAATGTTCTGGAAGATAGAAGTCTTTCTTCTACTGCTTTTGTGAAGGCTTACTTCACACATGTGAAGAAGTGCATGGACTATTTTCAAAGTAAAACTAGTGTCGTCGACCAAGTTCAGGTTTGGTTCTTTTAATTTATTAATGTAAAAATTTGCAAAAATTCACTAATTATACTACAGTTGCAAGTAGCATTCCTGATACAATTTTATAGGTTAATAAATTAATTAGTTTTATTTCTTAATTCATTCACTGCGTTTACATTTATAATTTCAAAATATGCACAGTTTTTATTTCTTGCTAAAATGCATTTATTCCAAAAATAGTAAAGTGAGAATTAACCTAATATTCTACTTACACATGTATAGCCCCTATTGAAAAATTAAGCATAGAAATTTACTATTTTCTTTATAGCGAAGTTTCTATATAACGAACCTTTTCAATGGTCCCTTGCGACTTAGTTAGTGGAGACTCAACTGTATTAGAAAGACAAATAGTCTGAAATTCAGGTGTCATTTTATTTCTAATACCTAATAAGTTGTCAGGAAAGGAAGTTGTTAATTTCGGTTCCAGGTACTGACCGAGACTAAATATTATTGTAACAAACTAAATATTATAACTAAATTGATCAATACCAATGTCTAGGCTTATTATTGATCAAAATATTCGTTATTTTTAGTTTGTTTCTAAAATAAATGCCATCAATAGGCAGTAAATTTTGAAAAAAACCCACTTTACCGACATAGTTGGTTTTTTGGGGCTGGGGGGCTAGGCCCACTCTGGCAAACCCTGCTGACCACTTTCAGCACCCACAATGGGAGGTCATTGTGACCTCCCAAGAAGTTACAATTCTTCCAAAAGTTATCAGAGGTTGGTCCACCGCATTCACCCCAGCTCTCGGAGGTCACTGTGACCTCCCAAAAAGTCTGAATTCTCCCCAGCAAAGGAAAAGTGCGGTTCTTGTCACTCGATTCCGTGCAAAGCTAATCCTTTTCCTGTTAAATCCTCACTTTATTTGAACACACTGAATTCTTGTTACAAATAATTTTTACCTTTTTTCTTTTTTGTTGGATGTTTTGAAGCGCATGTGTACCAGCATGTAACTAGAAAAAGTACCGTAAATGATAAAATCTGGGTTTGGTACTGGCGTTAAAGACTGCAGAGGGCTTCTACCTAGTGGAGAAACGAGGAACTACGTGCAAGTCTTCAACTAGTAGGTACCAAACCTAGATTTTATCATTTTATTGTAGTGGGCTCAAGTAATCCTCTAGGGTCCAAGTAACCCTGATTTACGGTATCGAAAGAAAAATAAATGGGTAAAAAGAAAAAAAGTTGGGAGGTCACGGTGACTTCCCATCGGAGTGCCCCTGTCTCTGATCAAGGGCCGCTGTTTGGGGGGGAATACTGGACCTCTAGTACTGGGGCCCGGAGCTTTGGGGGGCTCGTAAGGTTATTAACATGTTTTTCCAGTAATAGTATCAATAATTTCATCAAAAAAAAATTTAGCTTTCCATTGCCGATTCTCAATATGAAACAATTGCTTGTACAAACACTAATGAATGAAACACGCTTTGCGCAAAGGAAAATGTACCGCTTTTTAAAATCATCTGGCGATACAAATAAAGTGAAAATAAAATCAGATGTACACTTTCGTAACTAAAAAAAAGTTTTCCCGAAAAAATTTTATTTTCTCCTTCTTTTTTTTTTTACAATTGCAAATGTGCTGAAACGATGGCATAAAAATATGCAATTGGGGGGAGTGCATGGGGGACCCGGCATTAAAATTGGCATCGGGCCCCATCGCTGGTAGCAGCGGCCCTGAGGGCCCCTCTCTGGCTATGCCCATATATGAATCTATTTATTCCCTCCAGGTGCGTGAAGTATCTGCAACAAGAGATGCCGAATCTGGACCGGTGTCTGCTGTCGATGACCGAAGAGAACTACCTGGACATCTTCCCCAGGGATCGGCTGGTGTATCTGTCTCCGCACGCCGAGACCCCCATGGAAACCTACGATCATCAGACTGTCTATATTATAGGTAAATAGTAAAGCTTGAGACTAAAAGTATTTGATAGTGGCCAGTCGCCAGGAAATCCAAAAAAGTAAGTGGCCACTAGTGAACCATGTTCCAAAACTAAGTAATGCCACTTCACTTCATTCTGCTTACAGTATTATTAAACTATATACTTGCATATATCTCAACTAAATAACTGTGTATAAAAGAAAAAGGTTTATAAAAAAAATTATAAAACTTTGCTGAAAAATAAAATTATTCATTTTAAAATCCAAACAAGAAGACATTGTGCAAATAAAGCGAAAACTGAACACACATGCATACTTGAAGCTTAATAAACATTTCATTTAATTTGCTGATTAATCATAAATTTGGTCACTGTTGGCTAGTTTTCCAACAAAATTTCATTGCATTTCTCAGATTGAAATTATGTATTTAGATATTTTGTGCAGCAGACAGGTCGATTTTATCTCCAAGCTAACATTGGTTGCCAGTGGAGGATGCTAAAGGCTGTTTTCTTTTGGTAATTGGTGTAATGCATCGGCATTTCTTATTTTTGACCCTCAAATTTTACTGAATTCCGGCTAATGCAGGTTAATACGGTGAATAAATTTAGTTAGCTTGATAGTTATAAATGTATAAATAAATGAATATATATAGTTAGGTAGATATACTACATAATTGATTTTAAAATCATGGAAACAGCCTTAAATGATAAAATGAGGAAGTGCTCATTTTTGATTGATGACAATGATACATGTTTACCCCACTTTCACTCTCCTCCCTGTTCAATAGATTTGTTAATTTGAAGCGTTTCTGATGCATGCCGATGCTCATGTAATGCTTGACCACGGAGAGATGACGCGTGACCTTGAGGTGGAAACGGATCGATTCATTTCAAAATAGGTAGAATCAGTGAGAAAATTAATTTTTTACTTACATCGTTCATTAAAGTTTTTACTGCCTGCATTTATTTCTCTGATGCTATTTAATACAGTACAGAACCTTTTATCCTGGAACCAAAATACCGGGAAACCAGAAAACCGGCAACATTTTGTCGATTTTTCCGACACTTTTAAAAATACGCATTTTCGGCAATTTCTAAAAAATGAAGAGCTTTGTTTTTTTTTCTTTTTTTCTTTTGAAATACCTAAATGAATATGAACGGTTTCTGCATAAATACCATATAAGTGGCATATAGCTCAGAAATTTTTAATATTGTAATATCTATAAGCACTTCTGGATCGTTTTCTCTTCAGATTTTGATATGCATTACTCTTTGTTATAGCAACTTGGGTTTTATAAACAATTGGCAAATATCGCTTCGTAGCGATCCAGAAAACCGGGAAATTCAGTTATCCGGGATAGCTGTGGTCCCGAACATCCCGAATAATTGGTTCTCTACTGTAAAATGAAGCAGTCTGTTTCCACTTCAAGGTCAAAGGAAATCTCTCCGTGGTCAAGCATTAGTAAGCACGTATTCCCTTCATATGATTGTTTGGTTGCAGGTGGCTTCGTGGACACGGTAAAGAGGGAGCACCTCTCGCTGCACAAGGCCCGAGCCGAGGGGATACGAACCTACTCCCTGCCCATCGACAAATACGTCCTGTGAGTCTTCCATTCCTTTCTCAGTTCCGTTTCGACCTCTCGATGCTTTTATTCCTAGAGCTGCCGACATGGAAAAAATAACCATTTTAAGACGTTTGGCTCTTTCATATATCTTTCCTTGTGTTCTTCAAGAAATGGGCCCATTTCTTGCGTGGCACTGAAGAAGGAGGCTTTATGCCTTTGAAACATGTTTGCCAATTTTAACTTGTCCTATTTGTGCTTTTAGACGTTGCTTTTTGGTTTTTCCTCGAGAAAAGGTTTTATTCGGTTGGACCAGATGGCTTTCACTACTTCTAGCATGATCTCCGTAAAGAAAAAGACATTTTTTCAAAGTGTGCATTTGGAGGTCGTTCCGTGATGCTATTGGGAGGTTGTGCGAAAGATGGAACTACTCCCATAGTTTTTGTGGAAAACAAAATGAATTCTTTTGAAAACTTTATTGATATACTGGGAGACAATCTTTTACCAAATAGACCGCTAGTTATGACCGGAGACTATATTTTTTAGCGGGATAATGCTTCGGTGCACGTTTTCCAAACTTCAAAATCATAGTTTGAGGCAAATTTTGTGAAATTACTGGATTGGCCGGCCAAAAGCCCCGATTTAACCCTTCACTGCACGGTGTGCCAGATCTGGCACAAACCAAATAAACCCTCATATATTCTTATGATTTTTAAATGCAGTTAAACTGAGCTTTGTGCCCCTTCTGGAACATTGTATAACAGTTTAGTGTGATTTTTATGCACTAGTTAGTTGCACTAGTCTAGGTATTACAGTTCTTGCTTTTCAAAGAAAGAGTGTCTGCATTTCCGTTAAAAGTGTGCTTAGTCATTATTTCCTTTGTTCGAAAAATGTTTAAATACACTTAGTGGAAAGTTTGTTTATACCACTTATGGCACAAAACACATTGTAGATTATTACACTTATCGGTATACAAAGCATATGCTATGCGCTCTGTGCCATATATAGAACAAACAATTAAAACATCATTTTTGGTGCACATTTTTGAGATTAATTTTTTTCTTCATTTTTCCTGAACTCAGGGCTATTTAAAAGGTAACAAATGATTTTTTTCATGAAAATACGAAAAATCGTGCAGTGAAGGGTTAAGTGTGAAGTGTTGTAGTACCAGCGGCACCCTCTGAAGGGTTAAATATAATGGGACATCTGTGGGGCATTCTAGCTCATGAAGTTTCCAAAAACGGTACTCAATACCAAAATAAACAAGAGCCAATGACCTCCATTGAAAAGGCCGGGAAGAAAATTTCCAACAACATTCTGAAGAAACTGATAGTTTCTTCAGAATGTTTTTGAATTCTATGAGGGCAAGATTGATAAAAGTGATTGAAAAGAAGGGGGGAATTATTAGCTATTAACAGGTTGGGAGCCAACAAACTCATTGTCCTTATAATTTTGTCCAATTTTTTAAATGGCGTTTTTTTATTAATTATGAAAAAACTATTCATACTTTTTATTTGCAAATATTATATGCTCCACAATGTTTTCAGCCTAAAAATGCATTGTATGTATCATATGTATCATTATTTAGTTCAGAAATAATTTTTTTCTGTACAATTTTCAGTTGTCCTTATAATTTTGACCACCAGTGTATTTTTCTGAGCTCTGGGAAATGAAAGGAATGCACATGCAAATTTTCATCAATTCCCTGTATGGGGACAGGCAGCCAAGTCTAATATGAGGAACATACAAGTCCTCCAAAACCAAACTCTCAGAAAAATCTTCAATGCCCCTTGGTATGTCTCCAATAAAACTCTTCACAACGATGCTAACCTTCAAGTTATTACCTCTTACATCGTCGATACATCCACAAACTTTTTCACCAAGCTTGAGAACCACCCTAACCCACTAATTCATGATCAAGTTCATTACACTTTCCACCACGGTGGTACTAAGTTTCCATCTGATACCATGCACATAACATACTCCCTCAATTCTCGGAGGAGCAACCTTACCAGGAATGACAATCTCCCACACTAGTCAATGCAGAGCTGGGTCTCATTTCGAGGCCTTTGGCATTCTCGCTTTTCGCGACTCTCTCCTATCCTACCGGCAAGAAAAGGCTTGCTGGTTAGGTGCTCCATAAGACCCCTACCGTGTTAGGATTGGCCCTAACAGTAGATCTCTTCCTTGCCCACTTCCGGCGCGAAGTGAGTACAGAGCGTGGGGCAGGTCCCTCGCTCTGCTATTTCCTACTCAAGGCCGTATCCAGAAAAAAATTTCGGGAGGGGCCCAGAGTTTCGCACATTGCCCAAACACACATACATTTTTGTGTGTGCTATAAGTCTAATTTCTAGCTGACCCCCCCCCCCCGCCACGATGTGTTGATGTGTGTGTTTTTCATTTCTTTATTCTTATTATTTTCTTGAACTGACCTTTATTGGAGGTGGAGAAATATGTAATGACAACTTTTTTAAATGGGGTAGAATATCCGTAGTTTTAGGGGGTCCGGGGGTTTATCCCCCGGGAAAATTTTTGAAAAAAAGTTTTAAAATTCTGCATTTTGAGACCTTATATGGGGCAATTGGGACTTCAAAAACGTGTTGGAAGCAGGCAAACAACAATCTCATAAATTTTCTGCATTCTTTTGCAAATTAAGATTAATCAAAGCATAAAAAAATGTTTAGTTTAACAAACGATTAACATTAAGCGACAGAGAGGAAAGACAAGGGAGGAGAAAAGATTAACACATTGTCACTTGCTTACATCGGTTTTCACTATAGTTACATAGTAGTTTTTGATCAGTTCTCCAACTCACCGACAGACACAGCACTTGTTAGTAACATAAAATAACCAATATTATAAAACACATAAAATTCTTTAAAAGAAATAGTGTAGAGATTTAAAAAATAATTAACGAGAGAGTAACATTCTGGCCATTTAGTTAATTCATATTTTAATTATTTATAAGAAATAGGATTGAAGCACTTTTGAAGGAGTTTCAAAAAGGTATTTACTGATTTTCAAAGACTCTGGAACAGTTACAATTCTTTAAAGCATTTCATTTGCACTTTCCAGTCTCTGACGTTTTAATAGTTGATTGGACAGTCTTACGAAATTGTTAAAACTTTGAAAGACACATCTTTTAGAGATTAAAAATAGATATTAAAAAATACTTATAACGACAATTTCTTTTTCAATCACTAGTACTGCAGAAAACGAAAAAGAATACAGGTAGGGTAATATTTTTTCTCGTGCTTAACATATTAATAAAAGAATCAATTACAAAGTAACTTCTAAAATACTGAATTAGGTATTTAATGAATAGTGAGAAATGAAACATGCGAGTCACAAAAAATTATTTTTGAAAATATGCTACAAAAAATGCTGGAATATGATTTCTGCATTACGCAGAATATTTTTTTTAATCAAGGAGCTGAGTTTCGCGCAACTTGATTCCCACCTCCCCTCCATTTGTGTTAGAAACTTTAAAATTCATGGTTTACAGCTACATTTTTAACAAAGTTTTCAAGGTTTTTAAGCATTTGTAAATGGAATTTTTTTAAAGTAACTTTTGTCTAAGATTGGTGAGCGTCCAACAAAGCAGAGGGTCTGTGAACGTATCCGTTTTTGTGTGGTCTTGTTGATATTAACATGTTTAGAAGCGTTTGAAGACATGTTTAGTTATTAAAATCCCTCGAGGATTACAAATGCTTATAAATGGGGACCAAAAAAGTACCCTGTTAATTGAATCAGGGCGCTGAGAAGCAATCTCAGCCTATTCGGAAACTAGGGGCCCGGCGATTAGGGGGTAAGAATCTGAGTGGTGTAAGTTTTATAAGTTTTATGGGGGGAGGGGGGACCGCCGATCAAACTTATAAGTAGCTTTACTTGAGCCTGAATTGATTTGGGAAAGAGAGCTGGAAGTGCTAATGAGAGTCTTGTTTTCAAGTTTGTTTTGCAGCTAATAAGAATTTGAATTGTCATTTTTTTTTTGTACTTCTTCAAATTTTTACTCGTTTAATAGTTAAAAAGAAAAAATAATATATATATATATATATATATATATATATATATATATATATATATATATATATATATATTTGCCATTTGAAATTTAAAAAAAAAGAAAACGTTTTTTTTTTTCTGTTTTACATTATAAAACATTTCGGGTTTCGGGGGGGGCTCGGGCCCGTCGGGCCCCCCCTCTGGATACGGCCTTGTTCCTACTCTTTGTTATTCTATTGTAATTTTGCACATACATTTGGGTACCTCAGAACCAGACTAACGTAAGTCCATTTTCGTCATTTTTCGGTAGAGGGGAAAAACGATTGTCGAATACATCGTCTTTCCCCTCTACTGAAAAATGACGAAAATGGACTTACGTTAGTCTGGTTCTGAGGTACAGATTTTACCCAGTCCTTCCATTTGTTTCATGTCAGCTCAATCATGTTCCCTCTCTCACCCAAACAGCGAAAAAGAGCGTAACTCTAACGCAACTATTTTCTCACGATCTGTATCTGTATTTTCATCAAAATCAAAAATGATGATGCAACAACATTTGTGAAAATTTGTTGACTTAAAATGGAATGACCCATAACCCTTCCTTTTGGCTGTGCCGTAGTCGGGTAAAAAGTAGTATCGATGGTGTTTAAAGAATAGAATTATTTTAACTTTTTAAAACAATTGCCGATTGAAGTTTTAAAGTCGATTCTTTTTTTTTCTTTTCAAAAATATTTTTACTGTGTTAAATAAAACTAAACGAATTGCTTTTTTTTTTTCTTTTTTAGGTGGGGCACTGGTTCTCGCAGCCTGAGCATCAACCAAGTGTTCCAGATCATGATGGAGATGAAGAGGTGGGGGGAATGGGGGCGGGCCTTCGCCCACATCCCGACCCGGAAGCTGCGCAGAATAGCGGCGAACGACGACTCTGCGCAGGGGCAGAAATTATTTTTGTACGCAAATAAAAGTTGATGGAGTTCTATTATTACCTGTAGTGTGCTTCGTTTTGTTCTCAGTCGGCCTAGCCAACACCACTGTTGCACTTTTCCTGAGTACTCTTATACGAGCATGGACGTAGCCAGGACTCACGTTAGGGTGGAGCAAGCAGGAGCAATGGGAGGTCGTTGTGACCTCCCAAAAAGTTACAATTCTCCCGATAGTTTTCGGAGGTCGCACCACGACATTCACCCCGATTTTCGGAGGTCACTGTGATCTTCCAAAAAGTTACAATTCTCTCGATAGTTTTCAGTGGTCGTACCACGACATGCACCCCAATTTTCGAAGGTCACTGTGACCTCCCAAAAAGTTACAATTCTCTCGATAGTTTTCAGAGGTCGTACCACGACATTACCCCGATTTTCGGAGGTCACTGTGACCTCCCAAAGAGTCCGAACTCTCCCAAGCAAAAGAAAAGTGCCGTTCTTGTCATTTGACTCCGTGCAAAACGAATCCTTTTCTTGTGAAATCGACAGACTGTATTTTAACCAGTGGTTGGAAAAACTACATTTCTTTTGTAGCGAACTACAACTACAACTACTTTGTTATAAATGTAGTTAACTACAACTACTTTTTCTCAAATGTAGCGACTACAAACTACTTTTGAATTGTAGTCGCTACTTCGCTACTTTTTAAAAAATAAATAATTAAAAAACATACACCGTTTGAGGATTGATCGAAAAAATTCGAAAAGTGGTTTACATTGATAAATTAACTCATTTGAATAAGAAATAGAACTAGGAATTGTCTTTGAATTCATTTGTTACTTTTCCTTTTTGTTCCCTTTTTTTTGTTCAAATTTGTCTTTTTTAGATTTTTTTAATAATTTTTGCGAATATTCGCCACAAGAACGCATTCAGAAGTTGAAAGATTGAAAGAGTTCAACCTTTAATTTTTTTTTTAATTTCTTGCCAAGGAATATTTAGGAACATGAAAATTATTTGAAGGAATATAATGATGTCGAATAAACCAATGACATCATTTTCCTACGTTCTCTCTTTTTTTTAATTTTTTCATTTATTTATTTATTATTTTTTTAATTTAAAAGTAGTTTTCAGAAATCGCTACAAACTACTATTTTTTTGTATCGCGCTACTCACTACTCTACTTTTTTTAAAAAGTAGTGCGCTACACTACAAACTACTAAAAAATGTAGCTACTACAGTAGTTTCGCTACTTGTAGCGCGCTACTTCCGACCACTGATTTTAACTCAATGGATTCTTATAACAAATATTTTTTACTGTATTCAGTTATTTTGGAAGTTTTGAAGCACGTGTGTACTAACATGTAACCAGAAAAAGTATCGCAAGAAAAATAAATTGGCTAATAAGAAAAAAGTTTGGGAGATCACAGTGACTTCCCATCGGAGTGCCACTGGCTCTGATCAAGAGGAGTGCAGTTGCCCCTTTCTGACCCCCTATGGCTCTGTCCATGCTTACGAGTACGTCGCACCTTCTAACTTTCTTAAATGACGATTCAAATCTTGATAAAGACACATTAAAATTCATTTTCATAGATATAGCATTTTACAGAAGATCAGGTAACCATTGTTCATCTCAGGGAGTAAAAGGAAGGAGATGGATCTCCATGATACCGGTTTGGCAACAAAATTTCACTTCCGCCAGGGAGCGCTGCTGCAACCTTAATTTGTTTACATCCCGTAGTCTGGCGTTTTAAAGGGCATTTAAATAAGGGAATTTCCTAAATATTAGGAAATTTAAAGCTGTTTTTGCTATGAAAGCTGTTTAGAGAAGCATAGAACACTTTACTTCATCCTACGTTTATAATATATTTTGCTTTTTTTTTTTTTTTTTTTTTTTTTTTTTTTTTTTTTTTTTTTTTTTTTTTTTTTTTTTTTTTTTTTTTTTTTTTTTTTTTTTTTTTTTTTTTTTTTTTTTTTTTTTTTTTTTTTTTTTTTTTTTTTTTTTTTTTTTTTTTTTTTTTTTTTTTTTTTTTTTTTTTTTTTTTTTTATTTTTTTTTTTTTTTTTTTTTTTTTTTTTTTTTTTTTTTTTTTTTTTTTTTTTTTTTTTTTTTTTTTTTTTTTTTTTTTTTTTTTTTTTTTTTTTTTTTTTTTTTTTTTTTTTTTTTTTTTTTTTTTTTTTTTTTTTTTTTTTTTTTTATTTTTTTTTTTTTTTTTTTTTTTTTTTTTTTTTTTTTTTTTTTTTTTTTTTTTTTTTTTTTTTATTTTTTTTTTTTTTTTTTTTTTTTTTTTTTTTTTTTTTTTTTTTTTTTTTTTTTTTTTTTTTTTTTTTTTTTTTTTTTTTTTTTTTTTTTTTTTTTTTTTTTTTTTTTTTTTTTTTTTTTTTTTTTTTTTTTTTTTTTTTTTTTTTTTTTTTTTTTTCTTTTTTTTTTTTTTTTTTTTTTTTTTTTTTTTTTTTTTTTTTTTTTTTTTTTTTTTTTTTTTTTTTTTTTTTTTTTATTTTTTTTTTTTTTTTTTTTTTTTTTTTTTTTTTTTTTATTTTTTTTTTTTTTTTTTTTTTTTTTTTTTTTTTTTTTTTTTTTTTTTTTTTTTTTTTTTTTTTATTTTTTTTTTTTTTTTTTTTTTTTTTTTTTTTTTTTTTTTTTTTTTTTTTTTTTTTTTTTTTTTTTTTTTTTTTTTTTTTTTTTTTTTATTTTTTTTTTTTTTTTTTTTTTTTTTTTTTTTTTTTTTTTTTTTTTTTTTTTTTTATTTTTTTTTTTTTTTTTTTTTTTTTTTTTTTTTTTTTTTTTTTTTTTTTTTTTTTTTTTTTTTTTTTTTTTTTTTTTTTTTT
>JAXGGA010008718.1:20000-22500 GCA_038373865.1 Uloborus plumipes | reverse complement strand
TTTTTATTTTTTTTTTTTTTTTTTTTTTTTTTTTTTTTTTTTTTTTTTTTTTTTTTTTTTTTTTTTTTTTTTTTTTTTTTTTTTTTTTTTTTTTTTTTTTTTTTTTTTTATTTTTTTTTTTTTTTTTTTTTTTTTTTTTTTTTTTTTTTTTTTTTTTTTTTTTTTTTTTTTTTTTTTTTTTTTTTTTTTTTTTTTTTTTTTTTTTTTTTTTTTTTTTTTTTTTTTTTTTTTTTTTTTTTTTTTTTTTTTTTTTTTTTTTTTTTTTTTTTTTTTTTTTTTTTTTTTTTTTTTTTTTTTTTTTTTTTTTTTTTTTTTTTTTTTTTTTTTTTTTTTTTTTTTTTTTTTTTTTTTTTTTTTTTTTTTTTTTTATTTTTTTTTTTTTTTTTTTTTTTTTTTTTTTTTTTTTTTTTTTTTTTTTTTTTTTTTTTTTTTTTTTTTTTTTTTTTTTTTTATTTTTTTTTTTTTTTTTTTTTTTTTTTTTTTTTTTTTTTTTTTTTTTATTTTTTTTTTTTTTTTTTTTTTTTTTTTTTTTTTTTTTTTTTTTTTTTTTTTTTTTTTTTTTTTTTTTTTTTTTTTTTTTTTTTATTTTTTTTTTTTTTTTTTTTTTTTTTTTTTTTATTTTTTTTTTTTTTTTTTTTTTTTTTTTTTTTTTTTTTTTTTTTTTTTTTTTTTTTTTTTTTTTTTTTTTTTTTTTTTTTTTTTTTTTTTTTTTTTTTTTTATTTTTTTTTTTTTTTTTTTTTTTTTTTTTTTTTTTTTTTTTTTTTTTTTTTTTTTTTTTTTTTTTTTTTTTTTTTTTTTTTTTTTTTTTTTTTTTATTTTTTTTTTTTTTTTTTTTTTTTTTTTTTTTTTTTTTTTTTTTTTTTTTTTTTTTTTTTTTTTTTTTTTTTTTTTTTTTTTTTTTTTTTTTTTTTTTTTTTTTTTATTTTTTTTTTTTTTTTTTTTTTTTTTTTTTTTTTTTTTTTTTTTTTTTTTTTTTTTTTTTTTTTTTTTTTTTTTTTTTTTTTTTTTATTTTTTTTTTTTTTTTTTTTTTTTTTTTTTTTTTTTTTTTTTTTTTTTTTTTTTTTTTTTTTTTTTTTTTTTTTTTTTTTTTTTTTTTTTTTTTCTTTATTTTTTTTTTTTTTTTTTTTTTTTTTTTTTTTTTTTTTTTTTTTTTTTTATTTTTTTTTTTTTTTTTTTTTTTTTTTTTTTTTTTTTTTTTTTTTTTTTTTTTTTTTTTTTTTTTATTTTTTTTTTTTTTTTTTTTTTTTTTTTTTTTTTTTTTTTTTTTTTTTTTTTTTTTTTTTTTTTTTTTATTTTTTTTTTTTTTTTTTTTTTTTTTTTTTTTTTTTTTTTTTTTTTTTTTTTTTTTTTTTTTTTTTTTTTTTTTTTTTTTTTTTTTTTTTTTTTTTTTTTTTTTTTTTTTTTTTTTTTTTTTTTTTTTTTTTTTTTTTTATTTTTTTTTTTTTTTTTTTTTTTTTTTTTTTTTTTTATTTTTTTTTTTTTTTTTTTTTTTTTTTTTTTTTTTTTTTTTTTTTTTTTTTTTTTTTTTTTATTTTTTTTTTTTTTTTTTTTTTTTTTTTTTTTTTTTTTTTTTTTATTTTTTTTTTTTTTTTTTTTTTTTTTTTTTTTTTTTTTTTTTTTTTTTTTTTTTTTTTTTTTTTTTTTTTTTTTTTTTTTTTTTTTTTTTTTTTTTTTTTTTTTTTTTTTATTTTTTTTTTTTTTTTTTTTTTTTTTTTTTTTTTTTTTTTTTTTTTTTTTTTTTTTTTTTTTTTTTTTTTTTTTTTTTATTTTTTTTTTTTTTTTTTTTTTTTTTTTTTTTTTTTTTTTTTTTTTTTTTTTTTTTTTTTTTTTTTTTTTTTTTTTTTTTTTTTTTTTTTTTTTTTTTTTTTTTATTTTTTTTTTTTTTTTTTTTTTTTTTTTTTTTTTTTTTTTTATTTTTTTTTTTTTTTTTTTTTTTTTTTTTTTTTTTTTTTTTTTTTTTTTTTTTTTTTTTTTTTTTTTTATTTTTTTTTTTTTTTTTTTTTTTTTTTTTTTTTTTTTTTTTTTTTTTTTTTTTTTTTTTTTTTTTTTTTTTTTTTTTTTTTTTTTTTTTTTTTTTTTTTTTTTTTTTTTTTTTTTTTTTTTTTTTTTTTTTATTTTTTTTTTTTTTTTTTTTTTTTTTTTTTTTTTTTTTTTTTTTTTTTTTTTTTTTTTTATTTTTTTTTTTTTTTTTTTTTTTTTTTTTTTTTTTTTTTTTTTTTTTTTTTTTTTTTTTTTTTTTTTTTTTTTTTTTTTTTTTTTTTTTTTTTTTTTTTTTTTTTTTTTTTTTTTTATTTTTTTTTTTTTTTTTTTTTTTTTTTTTTTTTTTATTTTTTTTTTTTTTTTTTATTTTTTTTTTTTTTTTTTTTTTTTTTTTTTTTTTTTTTTTTTTTTTTTTTTATTTTTTTTTTTTTTTTTTTTTTTTTATTTTTTTTTTTTTTTTTTTTTTTTTTTTTTTTTTTTTTTTTTTTTTTTTTTTTTTTTTTTTTTTTTTTTTTTTT
>JAXGGA010008718.1:0-15000 GCA_038373865.1 Uloborus plumipes | reverse complement strand
AATCGCTTCCAAAAAACCATTTGTTCTGAATGCCGGAAGGAAAACGGAAAAATAAACAGGAATTGCCAACAAATCGGAGACGCTTTGTCTGGGGGGGATGAGGGGAGGAGAGGGGAAGCTTGCTAATCGCCACTTTTTCTCCCGTCCCCTGTCGCGCTCGTCGCAGATTACAAAGTGATTCCGACTACTGATTGTGTACCCAATATTTGAGAAACATTTCAAGTGGGTTTTTCCCCTGCTTTTGATTTACAGACTGGAGGAAGATGTTCCTCCTCCTAAAAAGAAAGGCAGGAATGACGGAAACAACGCTTTGATGTAGCCGGCGTTTTGAGGAAATAACTGTTAGTTCATATGAAAAGGTTTATTTGTATGCATTTTCTGAAACGATTTGAAATATTTTCTGCAACTTCCATAAGTTGAAAAATCATAATCTCCTAAGTGTTTGTCTTTCGTTTGGTTTCAACTGCCATTGATTAAAATGCTATAAATTCTGAGGCCATTTTTCCGCGTTTTCTTTAGCATTGGATAGGATTTGAGCAGACTTTGGATACAAATATTAAACAAGATTAGTTTGAGACAAAGGACTAACTTCAAAATCCTGACTATACTTCCGACTTGTTCAGCAAACATCAGAAAAAAGGGACCCTCTGCCTATAGATGCTTTGTCCATCGGAACTCTTGGATATGTTCGAATATTTACTGGATCCTCTGTCCGTTTGAGCTTTCGACGTAGATGTTCTGTGCACGGAGTCTTTGGATTTGAACCTTAAGTTGGGACAGAAGGTCCACAGACAGATGATATAAGATCCAGAGGACATAAGGTCCACGGATAGAAGGTCCCCATTTTTGGACATTGACTATGAAGTTTATTTCTGAAACTTCTTGCTCTTAATTAATTAAAAAATTAGCCATAGAGCAAAAGGTTATGCTGAACAATATTCTTAACGCTGTTTATTATTCCGTCTAACTGAGTTTTAATGGGGGGGGGGGATTTTTTCATACTAAATGAAAATGCTCATAAATAGAGCGCTGATTAAAACACTAATTAATGTTACTGTCTTATGTCTTTATCATGTTTAAGTACAATAAAATAATAGTTTTTTGTTATTATTTGCTATTACATGTTGGATGTTTAAAATCCACATTCTATATTAAAATCGTGTATTATGGTGATAATTACCACGTTTATTGTCTATCTTGGATATTAAACAAAATTAGTTTGGGAAAAGGATAAATTTCAAAATCTCTGAACCTTATATCCACCCTGGTGAGAAAAATGGACCTTATCTGGTCTTAACTGTCCAAAAATGTGGACCTTCTATCCGTGGATCTTTGTCTGTCGGACTTTATGTCCCTTGGATCTTATGTCTACAGGTCCTTCTGTCCTTCGAACCGTTTAAACGTGGATCTACTGTCCGTAGACCGTTTGGTTTTGAACGTTATGTCCGAACCCGTTACAATACAGATAGCGTCAGATCTTCGTAGCTTTTCTTGTGATTCCTAAAGGGAGTAACATCTATCTAGTAGTATACTTCCTCTGAGATTAAAGCACATGATTTCAATTCTGAAGGTTGCAATCTCAGCACGTGAATCGTGAAATAATTGTTTCAACGAATGTGTTTGAGACATCTTTGTTACATCAATAACTTCAAACAAGAGCAACCACTGTCATATTTGTCATATTTCAACAAAATTTAATTAAGGCAGAAATTTGTCAACTTTCCGGTGATAAAACAATCAATGTGATGCCGTGATTGATTGAGCAACCACACAAGTCCTTTAATCTTTGTTTTGCCAAAACTCAATCTTTCTATTTGGAACTAATGTATTAAATTTCATTTCTAATTCAAGTATGATTGAAATAACGGAAAATAATATGTTCATTCCTAAAGTACTACGAGTCAATTAATCTTTTGAAGTGTTCAACATTTCACTGGTCTTGGGTGCGAAAGTCAGTCAGCTAGAGCCAGAAAAAATCTGACACAGTTTGCAAACCACTTTCATCAAAACGGATATTTTTGAAGTTAGTTAATGCTAATTCGTATCGATTTGCTCCAGCCAGAAAAAAAACAAACAACAATTGTTTTTATTTAAAATAACTAGAGACCGTTTTTTTAAGAATCAAAGTGGTTTTTTTCAAACAAAATAAAACAAATAATTTGAAAAAATATAATAATGCTGACGAAATTCATTCGAATACTTTCACAAAATTCGGAAATACCAATCCCATCACATCGATCCTACTTTCGGCAGGTTCCTCATTGAAAAGCACACAAAAGTTATTTGCTCAGAATCTAAGGAATCGAAGGTGCAGAAAATCGGGCTAAGAGGAGAGCGAAACTGCAACGCCTACGCAAATGGAGAATATATAACTGATATAATGTAGACTAATAGGAAAAATAAGCCAATTTGCAAGAAGAAACCAAACAGACGCGTGGTTCTAGAAGAACCCTGGAGGACAAGTCGAATGATCCGACATTTTGGCTCCTAGATATTTTTGAATTCAGCATTGATTGAAGTATTTGGAAATGTGTTTTAACCGAATTTGGGAAAACGTTACTTTGAGCAAATTTAACAAAAAAACTGATTTCTTAAATTTAATATCTAATAAGGAAATATTTTTCGTAATGATCCCCATTTTTTGGTACCTTACTTTCAGTAAGGTCTGACTGCACACGGAGTCAGAAATTACCTTCTGGGTGTGGGTGAGGTTTCTGGTCATAATCGCTTTTATATGAGTATAAGCTACCACATGTAGATTGGCACACGCCACATTTACTGTGAAATACATTTCAATAAAAATGGGCACCCTAATACTCGTTTTTCTCGTTATACGGGATCTGTACAGACACATTTTACATTAAAACATGTATTATGGTGTTAATTGTACTACGTGTAACACAAATAAGAAATAAAATTAATTGGAGGGTTTGAGACAAGGGATAAGCTTCAAAACCCGGACCTTCTTATGTCCAGTGTCCTCAGAAAAATGGATCTTATGTAATAGCTGTTCAAAAATCGGGCTCCTTAAATTCAGATCTACGTTCTGTGGATCTTAAAGTAAGCACTATCTTATGAAATTATCTTGAAAAGATCCGTGGATCTTTTGTCATTTAATCTTTTGGATACGGACCTTCTACCCCATCTGTACTTTTTGATGTGGATCTTCTGTACATCGGAACTTTCACAGTGGATCATTTGTCCAAGGACCTTTTGGTTTTGGTTCCTCTGTCTGTCCAGACCAGACCCAGTTCATACCAAGTACCAAAAGGTTTCTGGGAGGGTTTTAACATCTAAAACTCTCCCAGGCACCACTGATAACTTGTCTAAAATAGGAATGAATAAAATCTTTTTTTTTTTTGTAGACCGAAATAGTCCTCACATATCTGAGGCTAAATTAGCAGTTTTTCTCAACGTGGTTTTGGAACGCATACGAGTAGTATCACGCGTACGCTTTTGGAAACCAAAAATGTCGGATGAATCGCTCCCCCAATACGAGTGGCCGTATAGCTGGAACCAGCAAATTTCTTTGAGCGAAGGATATGCTGAAATTGGCACTGAAGTGTATTGTTGACACTACCAAAGAATGAGATTTGCTGGAGTAAAGAGAGAGAGAGAAAAAAAAGTCGATATCCTGATGAAGATTAAATTGGAAGAATGTGTCGTAAATGTGTGGAGGGACGAAAGCAGTTTGTAAAGGACCACATAAGCGTGAAATTTCGAGGTGCAATTGATGGAAGTGCCTTGCCTAAGTTAGCGCTATTTAGAGAAACGTGTCTGTTGAAAGTCGTTGGCTTCTATGAGAAGACGTGAAATTATGGAACAGCGTCTGTTTGCGTAAGCTGCTATCGTGTGTATTGACGAAGTTCATGTTTTAAATTTAATGGATTTTTTTTCCTGAGAACAAATTGGGGATGGAACGTTGGAGCATCTTCCACCTGATGGGACAGAATAAAGACGAATTTTAAAAAGAGTCTGCTACTCAGAGTGAAATCAGCGATTTCTAACAAGATAACAGGATATTAAGGAAATAGGTTCAGTTTTCAGAATTAAATTAAGTAGTAAAAAGACCAAACTCTGCCAGCAGAACAGATTCAGGCAGTGCAGAGTTAAAAGGAAAAATAAATAAAAATAGAGAACACTTTGACAATATTCGTAAAAATGCAAGCACTGGACTCATTCGATAAACTTTCTAATACTGTAAGCGTGAAATCAATCACTATCACCAAGCAGACTAACACATTTTTGAATACAAACTGATGTTGTGAACTAAAAACTAAAAACAACAAATATATTCAGAAAGCAGATCATTTTGTACTTTTTTTTTTGTTTTTTGGTTATTCAATAGGCAGAGGAAAAATAGAATAAACATTATTTTCGTATTCAGTGAACTCAGCTCTTTAGAATTGAAAAGAAGCCAAAGGACCGTATGCAATTCTGATCGCGAGTAGGAGGTTTTAATCAAATGTAGAGATTTTTTTAAGAGAAGAACCCTGCTTTTTATACGGATTCCTTTACTTCTTTCATTTATATGCGCTCGTGGCTTCCGAAAAAGCTCACAAAAGGATATTTTTTCACTCAAGTTCTCACCGTAATCTTTTCATACGCTCTCGTATGTAGAGTACTTTTGAAGGAAAACACGAGCTATTTACTTCAATAAATATAGAACAGATTTAATAAGATATCAAGCTCTTTTTTCTGAAATTTAGACAGAGACTTACATACATAAAATTCTACACAACACACTACAAGTTGGGAGATATTGAAATGTTTTACTGCATTTTTCCGATCTAAACTAGCTGTCGTGGCCGTCACGAAACTTTCTTCTATATCTATCTTATGAATTCCAGTTACAAAATAAAATACGTACTCGCCCGAATAATTGAAAACAGCACCAATTTCCCAATTATCGTAATAACCCTGCAAATGCAGAATCAATGAGCGAAATTGGAAATCATTACAAAAGCCTTGTTTAGATTAATTGCAAACATTTTATTTGTTAGTCAAAAGAAATTGGCAACAGTTAAAAATTTCAAATCATTGAAAGTTTTCAGCTGTTTTGATAATTAAATAGCGTGAAAGCGATTTTTTAATGAATTAATTTTTCGCATTGTTGACTAAGCGCAAAAATCACCCCACCCTCCCCCTGGGGCGATTGGCGCCAAAATTTATTCGATGCTTGTTTCCATATTGGGTTAGTGTTATTCCAAATTTCATTCAAATCGCAGCAATATTTCCCGAGATACAGTAGGTGCAATGACAAAATAAGCACTTTTGATTGCTCCACCCCCCTTTGAGATATTGACACACAAATTGAATCAGCACCTGTACTCAATAGGGTCTACCTATGGACCAATTTTCGTTTGATTCCGCCGGTTACTTCCTTAGATATAGCAGTCACCCCCGCGCAGAACACGTGCGATTGCTCCACCCCCCTTCGAGATATTGACAAACAAATTGAATCAGCACCTGTACTCAGTAGGGTCTACCTATGGACCAATTTTCGTTTGATTCCGCCGGTTACTTCCTGAGATACAGCAATCAACTCCGCGCAGAACACGTGCGATTGCTCCACCCCCCTTCGAGATATTGACAAACAAATTGAATCAACACCTGTACTCAGTAGGGTCTACCTATGGACTAATTTTCGTTTGATTCCGCCGGTTACTTCCTACGATATAGCAATCACCCCCGCGCAGAACACGTGCGATTGCTCCACCCCCCTTTTAGATATTGACAAACAAATTGAATCAGCACCTGTACTCAGTAGGGTCTACCTATGGATCAATTTTCGTTTAACTCCGCCGGTTACTTCCTGAGATATAGCAGTCACCCCCGCGCAGAACACGTGCGATTGCTCCACCCCCCTTGGAGGAATTCGCTAAACAAAGTCAGGTGCACCAGTTCACATGGTGGTACATATGTGCAAAAATTTTTGTTCGATTTCATGCCGTAGTTTTTGCTCTAGCGCGGCCACAAAAACTGGTCACACACATACAGACTCACACACACACACACAGACACACAGACAGACATTTTCCAAAAATGGTCGAAATGGACTCAGCGCACCTCAAAACGTGCAAATCCGTCAAAATTCGACATTCGAAAATTTTCACGAAACCAATACTTTCTTCTATATATTAGATATAGAAGAAAGTAAAACTTGCTAACACTGCAATATATCGTAGGTCCAGTTCAATGCCACCTAAAATGCAAATGTTTAGTTTTTGATTTTACGGCAGTTTTGAGGTGCATGTTGGTCCATTTGAAAAACAAAGAATACTCAGTGTTTATCTCTTCGTAAAAATTCCTTATTAAAATAGCAGCTGAATATTTTAATAAGAAATTTTTAAAAATTCAAAAAAATCTTTCCAAGTGGGGGTATCGTCTCAGACGTTAGAGAATGTAAAAACTCCTGCATCAGCCTCATGCAGCAGTTTAGACCACATCTCTGTTGAATCGGCCAGGTGCCGGGTCCGGGACATGCTCTTCGGACATACATTCAGTGAAGTCAGACATTGAAATTAATTATTACCTTTCTTTGACCTCAATCAACTAGCTGTCGTGGCCGTCACGAAACTTTCTTCTATATCTATCTTATGAATTCCGGTTACAAAATAAAATACGTACTCGCCCGAGTAGTTGGAGACAGCGCCAATTTCCCAATTATCGTAATAACCCTGCAAATGCAGAATCAATGAGCGAAATTGGAAATCATTGCAAAAGCCTTGTTTAGATAAATTGCAAACATTTTGTTTGTTAGTAAAAAGAAATTGGCAACAGTTAAAAATTTCAAATCATTGAAAGTTTTCAGCTGTTTTGATAATTAAATAGCGTGAAAGCGATTTTTTAATGAAGTAATTTTTCGCATTGTTGACTAAGCGCAAAAATCACCCCACCCTCCCCCTGGGGCGATTGGCGCCAAAATTTAATCGATGCTTGCTTCCATATTGGGTTAGTGTTATTCCAAATTTCATTCAAATCGCAGCAATATTTCCCGAGATACAGTAGGTGCAGTGACAAAATAAGCACTTTTGATTGCTCCACCCCCCTTTGAGATATTGACACACAAATTGAATCAGCACCTGTACTCAATAGGGTCTACCTATGGACCAATTTTCGTTTGATTCCGCCGGTTACTTCCTGAGATATAGCAGTCACCCCCGCGCAGAACACGTGCGATTGCTCCACCCCCCTTCAAGATATTGACAAATAAATTGAATCAGCACCTGTACTCAGTAGGGTCTACCTATGGACCAATTTTCGTTTGATTCCGCCGGTTACTTCCTGAGATATAGCAATCACCCCTGCGCAGAACACGTGCGATTGCTCCACCCCCCTTGGAGATATTGACAAACAAATTGAATCAGCACCTGTACTCAGTAGGGTCTATCTATGGACCAATTTTCGTTTGATTCCGCCAGTTACTTCCTGAGATATAGCAATCACCCCCGCGCAGAACACGTGCGATTGCTCCACCCCCCTTGGAGGAATTCGCTAAAAAAAGTCAGGTGCACCAGTTCACATGGTGGTACATATGTGAAAAAATTTTTGTTCGATTTCATTCAGTAGTTTTTGCTCTAGCGCGGCCACAAAAACTGGTCACACACATACAGACTCACACACACACAGACAGACAGACAGACAGACATTTTCTAAAAATGGTCGAAATGGACTCAGCGCACCTCAAAACGTGCAAATCCGTCAAAATTCGACATTCGAAAATTTTCACGAAACCAATACTTTCTTCTATATATTAGATATAGAAGAAAGTAAAAATGAAGTGGGAGGTTATACTATACAAACACCAGCTGATTTCTACGAGCCAAAACATTCGAATAAATATGTCCAAGTGGATGCTATCTCAGAAGCTTTAGAATTAAAAAACTCCTGCATGAGCCACATCCCCCATCCAGTATACCAGGACATCTCTCTAAAGAATCAGCCAAGTACTTAATAAGACGTTAAATTTAATTATTGGGTTTCTGAGTCTCAGTTTGCACGTGGCACTTTTTGGGGCAAAAGTTGTAGCATCAGCGGCACCTCCTGCAGAGTGTGATTTGTCACATTCTGGGTGCTCTAAAGCACTCCATGAAGCCCGTACGTCACCCCAAAGGTGCCATAGGGAGTCAAGGTGCCTCTGCAGGTGTCCTTTGACTCCCTATGTTGGGCATTAGTGGCCTTTGTAGCACCAGCAGCAACCAACTGTTGATGCTACAACGTTTAACCTTAAAGGGTGCTATGTGCAACACGCAAGTTTTAACAGTGAATTAGCAATTAAAACTAGTTTTTGAACTTGCGTTCTATGTCCTCAAAAAAAAAGTTGGAGGTTATACAAACATCGGAGGATCTTTACAGAGTCAAGAGTCAAGCGTTCGAATAAATCTTTCTAAGTTGGGGAATGTTTCAAACGTTGGAGAATGAAATCTCCAGCATGAGCCCCATCCAGCACCCTAGAGCATCTCTACGTTGAATCGATGAAGCACTCAATAAGCAATTAAAACTAGTTTTTGACCTTGTGTTCTTTGTCCCCAAAAATTGAATCAGAGGTTACACTAACATCGGAGGATCTTTGCCCAGTCAAAACATTCGAACGGATCTCTCCAAGTGGGGGTTTGTCTTATCAGACGTTCGAGAATGTAAAAATCTCCTGCGTGAGCCCCATCCAGCACCCCAGAGCATCCCTCTGATGAATCGCCAGGTACTGCGGGACATGCGCTTCGGACATATATTCTGTGCAGTCGTTTTCGCACCTTCCGGGTTGTCAGGAGCAATCAGTGACACTGTCTCGCTCCGCTGGGGGGCGCTGGCAAGATGGAAGAAGATAAAGCGGATGAAAAAGCACCCCTCATTGAGCGATAACAAAATGGCTCCAGAATGGATTAAAATATATCGACCAGCCGATGGCTATTCCTCGTTGACACCTGACAGAAGAGGGGGAGGAGGTGCATGCCGAAATGTATGGCATCGACGTGATGAGCATCTTCGATTTCCCATAGTCTGATGCTATTTTAATAAGGAATTTTTGCAAGTAGATAAATACTGAGTATTCTTTGTTTTTCAAATGGTGTGTGGACAGGTCTGAAAATGAGTCCAAGGCACGGTTTTATGATGACCCTTTATAAGCATCAGAGAAAAGTGGAAGAAAATTTCCAGATTTAAATATTCTTTTCATATCGTTCGTAGGAAGTAAAAGCAAATATGTCAATTTTTTAAGCGCATTTATTTGACAGAAGATCGTAAATAAATCATGACAATAAAAACGTTTTGCATTGTGTTATTTTTTTCACATTTTAAATATAACGCTCCTTTTATATTTGGAATTCAAACCTTTTATAAGTTAAAATCAATGAATTATTACAAAAGTTTCAATGCTTCAATGCTGTTTTTCTTTTATTTTTATCGTATACTTTCTGGAAAGCGCGCTCATAAGGATTAAAATCCTTATTTATTTACACAGATTACAAGTGGGAACGGTAGTCTCGTAAACACTTCCTCAAAAGTTACGGAACACTCTTCCCAAGAACGACACCTCCCCAAAAATAGAGCAAAGCAAAAAGACATTAAAACAGCCCACCAAAAATTTCAATGGTGCAAATTGTCCCCCCCCCCCATCGTTTGTTAAGTATATATTGTTGAGATAGCTGAAATTAAATTCGAAAGTATTCTAAAGGAATCGGTAGTGTTTTTCATTGTTGTAAATAAATATAGAAATCAAAGGCCAACGTGTTGCACATATAGAAAAGCTGACACGTTTGTGTGTTTTTTAAAGCTCAATATGAAAAGAATGGTAAAGGTAAACTTATTATCCGATGTTCTGCCTAAGAACGAATGTTAATGAATAAGGAAAAAAATAGACTTGGTTAAGAGGTTAGGTTGGGAGCACTAGTGCTTCGGGACTGGACTACGTTCAAACTAACCTGTTTAAATGTTTCACGCAAGAAAACTATTAATAATTTCGTAACCGTAAAGTAATTGACACATTTTTCCGTAGTTTCTTACAGATTAGCACTTTTTTCAATCTGAAAAAGGTCTAGACCCTGGAACAAGCTTAGACATTAAGATTAGCAGATTTTACAGGGAAATATTTGCGGATTGTTAATTATGTGAAAAAAAAATACTTTAGAAAGCATAGAATTCAGCTGTTTGATAGTCCCCCTAAAATATCTTTTGTTTTTGCTTGATAATCAATGATTATTTTTCTAAATTCGAAAATAGCGAAACATCTTCAATAGCAAAAAAAAAAAAATCCAAACAGCGTTTTAGCTGACTTAAGTTTATTTCCGATTCAGTTATCATAACATTCATCTGCTATCGATTTCAAAATCTAACACCGAAAGCTCGACCCATGTAATTCTCCAGTTTCCAAGACCAGAATGCAAGTTTGCTGAAGAAACAAGGAAAAATCTTTGTAGTCAGATTGCAAGGTCAGTGACAGAAGAAGAGGACGTCTCCTTACCTACGGACCATTGAATTGCATTTCGTCAAAATCACACGACGGGTCGATTCCCATCTTCATCAGGGCAAGAAAACGCGTAACCGATAAGTAATTATAACAATATTCAGTAGTTTCTTACATATTAGCCCTTTTTTCTATCATATAAAGGACTCTGGAACCAGTTCAGACGTTTAGGTTAGAATTAATTTTAAACAGAAAGAATTGCGGAGTACTATATGAAAACACACATACACACACACACACCTCTAACTTTAGAAGGCTTGGAGTTCAACTGTTTAATTGTATCCCCCCTCCCCCTCAATATCCGTTGTTTTTGTTTAATGATCAATGGCTATCTTTGGAATATTCTGACATAGAAAAAAAAAGAGAAAGAGAGAGAAAGAAAATTTTTGGAGACCTTATTGCATTGTCTGATTTAGCAAATATATAAAAAAACTTTAAACTGCTATCAGTTTCAAAATCCAGCACTCATATCTTGATTCATGTAATTCTCGTGTTTCCAAAACCAGAATGCAAGTTTGCTGAAGAAACAAGAAAAAAAGAAAGCAAAATCTTTGTAGTCAGATTGCAGGGTCAGTGACAGAAGAAAAGGACGTCTCCTTACCTTGCGGACCATTGAATTGCATTTCGTCAAAATCACACGACGGGTCGACTCCCATCTTTATCGGGGCATTCCATCGGTCGCGACAGAAACACTGTCTTTAGTCCGCATTTAACGACTTATTTCGGCGGGGCCGGCCCGCGATCGCGGTGCCCGATAGTGTCACTCAAGCCCGTCCAACAACTAGTTCTCTGGTGATGTCGAGGGGACTCCCCTCCGAGATGGCTTCTTGCAGGACTCCATGTTTAATAAGTCGTCATTTTGTTGCAGATATGTTGCATTAGATAAAGCTTATTTGACAAAAGGAGAAGAGAAGTATTTTATTAGTGTGGCATTGAATTATTTTGTTGGAGACTGAGGAACATGGGGATTATTTCTCAATCGATGCATATAATGTGAAGAAATGAAATTGTAAACATTGATGGGTCATTCCATGTCAAGTGTCCCAAATTTCGAGTAAATTCCCACTCGACCAGGGGCGGCACTTCAGCATTTCATTTGAGGGAGCGAGTTTGTTAACTATGAATTTAATCAGCATGGAATGAAATACATAAAATGAAGCTTTCGTAAAATGTGTTGAATCTTAAGGGGAAAAAAGTTCATTTAAACAATATACAGTAGCTTGCTTGATCTTGATAAATTCAAAAATTCATATGAGGAACTCAGAAAATTTCAAGATTTCTCATTTATGTACATTTTACGTGATTACTCGGGAGTAATGACGTAATAAAGGTGGTTCAAATGATGTAAAACTTTATTACGAAAACTGTTCGTATTAAAATTTCTTCACTTTCGTCAAGTATTATTGAGAATTAGTAAGCTTTATTATTTCCTTTTACATATGATCATTGATTTGTGATTCATACAAATTGAGCTTACACGTTTCTTATTATTCTGCGCAAAAAATTTGGGGATGCGACAGCCCC
Organism: Uloborus plumipes; assembly: GCA_038373865.1. Classification (NCBI taxonomy): domain Eukaryota; kingdom Metazoa; phylum Arthropoda; class Arachnida; order Araneae; family Uloboridae; genus Uloborus; species Uloborus plumipes. The sequence goes on along the minus strand of JAXGGA010008718.1, from coordinate 3,014 downwards.
CTTTTGCCCCTTTATTTGCCGCCCCTGCACTCGACCCCCTCCGATTTTGATATATATATATATATTTATTTTTTTTGGATGTACAAATAAGACTTGCATGAAGCCATACCAAGTTATAGCTCCATAAGCCTTATGGTTCAGCCAATAAAAATTATTTTGTAAAGGCCTCTTTTTCGTGTCTTGAAAAAAAAATAAATCAAATCGTCAAGTTTGTGCTTTCAATACTCAATTCAGAATAAGTTTCCTCATACAATGCAGTAATAAGGCTCTGAGGTACAGAATTGTTAGGTTATTCATTTTTTATTTATTTTCGTGTTCTTTTTCTATTTGGTACATGATAGTGTTTCGGCGATACGGACCAATAGCTGATCGGAGTGCTCGAACATGAAATTGATGACGAGTCTTTATTTTTCATATAACTGTTTCGTACAATATTTACAAAATGTATGCACAAAATGATTGCAATAAGCATAATGAGCTAACCAATATAGTAGAAGTAATAAATTAAGTACGAATCAAATATCCTGTGTTAAAACTTGAATACCTATTAGTCATGCTAGGAGTTCACTCAATCTCAATCATAATAAATAAGGAGAGAACGTTGTTCTAATTATAGGAATTGAGTTGTATCCAGCCACTATTTCGTAGACGATTCTAAACTTGTTGAAAAATGCTCATGGTATTTATTTATAGCTTCAATTAAAGCCAGATAAGCCTAAATATTAAGCCTTTTCTCTTTTGCATTGATAAATCAATGCTAGGGTAAATCGTGATCAGTAGAATTTAAGTAAGATCTTTTAATGATGATTCTTAACTTTAAATAGCATCCATTCAAACGGTAATGAGGATGAAGTTTTCGGTGTTTCTTTTCAAAAAGATTACGAAAATAATATTCAAAAGAGCACATTTGCATCTACTACAGCTCTACGAAAAGATCTGCATAAATAATTTCGGTGTTTTCCAAAATTCACGACACCGCCCGTGTACTCCTCCAAACGTGCTACCTTTTTAAGACCATTCACAAAATACTAAGCTAAACTAAAACATTTTAAAATTTTGCACCTTAAAGTAACTATTCATACAGACACATGACCCAACTAGAATGAAAAATACTGAAATTACGTCGCTCTGTGAGCAAATACAAAATTGTTGATATATTATGCTACACCTGCAAGTTCAAACATGGGCTTTTGATTAGATAGCCTATTATTTTAATTGGATGCATGAAATTAATTAATAGATGTTAAATTTAACTTGTGATGCCCATTCTTTTTGGTCTGCACTTAGTATTTTGCTATTTCAAAAAATACTGAAAAATCACATGCCTGAATAAAAAGGAATGCAATTTTTTTATGGTCTCTAAGACTTGTCAACCCCTTGTTGCCACCGTTCCCATAACTTGGCAGAAGAGAATCTTTCACCAGACTGTCTCAATAAAGAGTGATTCACCTCCAGTATGCATTCAGACCTTCAGACTCGTTTTAAACTTATGGTTCACGCTCGGAAGAACCTCAAAGGGGAGAAGTGTTGAAAGTGTCGACGATATTGCGTAACAGAAAAAAGGGCTTTTACCCAACCCTCTAGTCTCCGATTCCCCCCACCGAAAAACACCGGAACTTGAAGAATGGATTTTCAGATCATAGCATGGGGTCGTTCTTTTTTTTATATAAAAAAGAGATTAAGGGGAATATGTTGGGTTTGGGATGGAGACGGAACTGTACACTTGTCTTTTTCCCCCCTCTCTAACGACAGAAAGAATTTCAAAAACATGAGAAAAGGGAGTTTCGTTTTCACAGAATGCATGGAAGCGAATTCGGATTTGTGAGCTTCATCAAAATATGAACCAATTTTTCAGGACTTTATTTAGATAAATATATTAATATAAATAAATAGACAAAATAAATTTATTAAAAAGTAAATAGCAGTTTTCTGTGCTACAACATAAACACCTTTTCTCCCTGCAATAATAATTTATGATGCAAATACAAATGAAAGAGCATTTCACACCATTCACACCTATGTTTGCTATAACATATTTCATTTAATGTTGCAAACAGTGTTACCGACTAGAGGGGAGTTTCAAACTTTTTTTTTCTCGTTGAAATTAAAACCCTATGACATTTTCATAAACTATTAAAAAGGTTGAAAATATTTGGTTGAAATAGCTTTTCTTTCACAATCAATCAAAAATAAACTTTTATAATAAAATCCCCGAAGTAGTGGCGACGTTTGCGGGGAATGACTTTTGTTAGATTGTTACAAATTTTGGGCGATTTTTGCAGTTGTACATTTAACCAAAATTTAAAAAAATGTTTGCTGCGTCTATTATTGGGATATCGTAATTTATAATTGAAGGGCTTGGGAGATGAAAGGGTCAAGTGACAAAACAGAAATTGCGAGTAATTAAAGTTCAAAGTTTTATTGTTGTAGCTGTTGCAGCTTTTTTGTTTTCTGGTTTTATCATTAGTGGGCGTATAAAATTGGTCTATTGAAACATCTAATGTTTGATGCACCAAGTGTTATTTTCTTACCTGTATCCATTGCTTACCATTGTACAGAGTGTTCATTTTCCAAAATGTAACTTAACTCCTTCATCCTCCAAGCCCTTCAATTATTATTTAATGTGAATGCAAAACTTTTTTACTATTCTGCAATTTTCATCCGGATACACTGGGATAAGATAAGCAAAGTTCTGCTGTAACTAGCTGTTGCACTCAGACCAAGATGTGATTACTCAATTTTCTCTTACAACAGTTCCAAACAAGCAACACACCGGCCTGTATTATTTCGGCCCATTGATCCTCATCCCATCCCACATCTAGGTAACTTCTCGGATTCTTCCGCAGAAGAGGCAAAACGAAGAAAATTACCCCACGCGAATCTCTGCCTCTGAAGAAGTGAATCCATCACCCCCGAATGAAGGAAGATGCAACAAATCGTCCATCATCCGGAAGACGTGGAAGTGATCTGCTCCACAAAAAGAAGAGGAAAAGAAGGATCCGAAGAGAGGATTC
>JAXGGA010008717.1:0-55255 GCA_038373865.1 Uloborus plumipes | reverse complement strand
GAATGCGAATGCGAATAAAGAACCTGGATTCATTTAAATTTATATTTATAGTTTCGAATGATTCTTTTTAGCTGTTTTGCGCCGACTTCAAAACTTATGTTTAAATGTAGTATCGATGGTGTTCAAAGAATAAAATTATTTTTTACTTTTTAGAGTATTTGCTGAGTGAAGTTCCGAAGTCGGTTCAATTTTTTTTTTCAAAAATATTTTATTTAAATTATTTTTTCTGCCATAAATTTAAGACAAAATTAGTTTTAAGAACATTAATTAATTAAATAATGTTCATTATATTTCATAATATTTATAATATTTTTATGAATTTTAAGAACAAAAAAAGTTCATCTGTCGCTTCAGTATTGTTTATTTGTCTTTTGGAAAATAAAAAAAAAATTTTTTCTCTTCTCATTTTTGAAATTGCTTAAAATTTTAATGCCTTATATGAATCAGTAAATCACTGAGAACAAGAGTTCATTATTTGTTTTTTCGTTTTTGTTGGAATTAAATTTTAAAATCACTTTTAACGATTTACACTCAGTCATTAGAAAAACTACCGCCTAAAAACTTACAAAAACCTGTAAACAAAAGATTTATTTGTTCCTTTATTTGGCAGAGTCTGTAAAGCATAGAAATGCTATTTTTTACAACAATGGATCTCAACCTTTTCACTACTGAGGACCAATTGGTACCCTCCCGAATCCTAAGTTTACCATATAAGATATAAATAATATTTTCGCAACAACTACACTGGCGGAAAAAAAAATCCCAACCCCAAGAAAGACTTGTGTTAGATAAACAAAATTTGGTAGGCTAGTTTATACAACTGAAAAATGACATCGATTTAAATTTCGCGCTCTGCACGTAAGTGTGGCGCAGCTGGAGTCTCTCAGAACATGCAAATAAGGCTTGTTTTAAAAGCGTGTTGTGAAGCTCGTGAGTATTTTTCGGTGAAATTTGACGAATTGCGTTCATGTTAGCCAGGAATGCCTTTAAGAAGACGAAGAAGCCATTATCAACAGCTCACTGAGTTTGAACGAGGTCCTAAAATTTGACTACGAAAAGGTGGAATTTCATTTCGCGATGTTGCAGAAAGACTCGGCGGGAATGTTTCCACCATGCATGATTATTCGAAGCTATGGTCAAGGGATGGTACTACCTCAAGAAGATCGAGTTCCGTACTGCCACGTGGCACGACTGAGAAGGAAGATCGCCGAATCTTGCGTCTGTGGTGCATCGTACTGCATCTGTGGCTGACATTCGAGCTGCAGTTGGTACCGTCGTGACCCAAGAAACGGTAAGAAACTGTTTACTTCAAGGACAGCTCCGAGCCAGGCAGCCTGTAGCCGGTATTCCATTGACTGCAAACCATTGCCGTTTCCGACGGCAGTGGTGCCAAGACAGATGTCACTGGAGGTCGGATTGGAGATCTGTTGTAATTTTTGATGAAAGCAGATTCTGCCTTAGTGCCAGTGATGGCTGTATATTGGTCAGAAGGAGGCCAGAGGACCGCCTGCATCCAAGCGGTCTACGGCCTAAACACACGGGACCCACACCTAGAGTCATGGTCTCTGGAGCAATTTCCTACGACAGCAGGGGTATTCTTGTGGTTATCCCAAACTCACTGACTGAAAATTTGTCATCAGTCTGTTAATTTGACCAGTAGTACAGCCCTTCATGAGTAGCATTCAACAGGGAGTTTTTCAACAGGATAACGCTCGCCCTCACATCGCTACTGTAACGCAATGTGCTCTACAGAGTGCTGACATGTTACCATGACCTGCAAAATCACCAGGTCTGTCTCCAATGGATAACGTATGGGATATTTTTGGACGACAACTCCAGCATTATTCACAGCCAGCAATGACCATCCTAGAATTGACCCAACAAGTGCAACAAGCATATCACTCCATACCACAAAGTGACATTCGGCACCTGTATGACATAATGCATGCAGGCTTGCAGGCTTGCCTTCAAAATTCTGGAGGTTACACCCTCTATTAAATTAACATAATTTCACATTTGCACAGCATTTTCTTGAGCTTAAATTAGCCAGTGATCTTGTACATTTAATCAATTAAACATGTTAACTAGACAATTGCATTACCCAAATTTTATTACTCTACAGCAATTTTTTCTTGATGTTGGGATTTTTTTCCCGCCAGTGTATATTTGATGGGATGAGGTGAATCTAAAAGTTGTCTTTAATAATTTTAATTAAAACTATTAAAAAATGATTAATTTTCACTTTCTGTTCGCGAACTTCATGAAAATTTTTGCGGGCCGTTCGCTGACAATTACTGTTCTACTGAAATGATGACCAGACAAGTATTTCTGTATTCTTTTCAATTAAAAGTGGTGTTATATGTTTCACAATGCTCAAAATTTTAAATCATGTTTAGCTCGTCTTTTTTAAGTTTTTTTTCTGTTCAATACAAATTTTTGGTTGAATGTTTATTTTCAAAACCTTAATCATGCCAACTGGTTTGAACCAAATTGGTTTGAATGTGCCATTTTTTTAGTAATTATTGATGCTTTTTATTAATATTTTTTAAAATCTGCTTAGCTGTTTTATGACTTGAAAGTTTTAAAGAAAAGCATTTCTTCCTTTAAATCTAATCTTATTCTCTTCTTTCTGTCTCTTCAGTGAGCTGTCTTCTCACATTTGTTCTCAGGTTAAAGATACGTTTTTTTGAAATTGCTAACAGCTATCTTAAACTTTTGATTAAAATTTTGCTTTACTGAATTTGATTTGGAAATACTTATATCTTTTTTTCTTTTTTGGTAGGAATCAAGTGCCCTGTATGTTCAAAATTTGTACCACCTGATGACGTGGAGTGCCATTTAGTTATGTGTCTTACAAAGCCAAGAATAATTTATAATGGTAAATAAAATTTGTCTTTTATTTAAGCCTGAGCGATATAAAGTAGAATAACATTCTTGTGCAGTAATTTTTTCTTAAAATATTTTAGTTTAATTATGCTGTCTTGCTTCTTGCAGCAAATTTTTTAGTGTACTTGCTGTTTGTAGGATATATGTTATTATCACTCATGCACACAACTCACTTTTTTCTCAGCACACGGAAGTCTTGTTCATGTGGTTGGTCCAAATGCTCTTTTAAATGATTGTCAAAAATTTTTATTATTGTACAGCAAAAATGAAGTTTGTGTTTTAGAAACTCATGAAATGTACTTTTTCTGAATTTTCAAGCTGTTTCATGACTTATCTGTGAGACATTGTTTGCACCAAACAACAATTGATTTTTTTTTGCTGTGGAAGTTTTGTTTGGAAGTGTTGTATGCTGAATAATTCAAGGTTCATTCACCTCATATCTTATTAAACTTATTTTGCTTTACAGTACTTAAATTTTCAGCTATTTACTAGTCACGGAGTTTTCTAAAATCTGTTTTTTGTATGGGGATAACTTTAAAAGATGATAGAAAACATTTCATTTTTTTCGTTCTTTCTTCTTTTTTAAAATGTATATTAGTTCAAGTCTTAATTTATTCATTAATAGTAACTGAATCTTCATAGTGTAATCTGAACAATGCTTTGTGTTTCCTAATGAAACTAGTTTTCATTTGTAATATTTTCTATAATTTATTTGGTACCCCCTTGTTTTTTTTTTTTTTTGAACTAATACCCATAATTTGTACCACAACTTTTCTTAACTGGTAGGCATTTTCTGAAAATGGGGAAGTGTACATTGAATTTGTTCAACAGCACTGTGAGGACATATTTATTTGATTCATGAACATTGCACTTGAATCAAAATGCTCCTTTGGTACTCTTGAAAAATTCATTTTCAATTTATTGGTACATTATTTTGCATAATTTAGTCTTGGCAGTCAATTACATTTTTGTTTACTTTTCTGCTTTACAGAAGATGTTTTAATAGAAGATAAAGGTGAATGTGTGATTTGTTTAGAAGAGCTAACTCAGGGCGATACTATAGCCAGATTACCTTGCCTCTGTATATATCACAAGGTGTAAGTATTTTACTGTACACACTAATACCTTACAAAGTTTGAGCTAGATGATTGTGATATAGTTTCATTCTTGTTTTAATCTTTGTGTATTTGAATTTTCTTTTTCAGAATTAAGTAATATCATTGTTATTCCCTCCTCTTTTTTTTATTTTTTTTTGTAAATTATCAATAGTTATATAATTTTCATTATAAAGAACAAGTTATACTGTCGTCCCCTCTTAATCGGGTAACGGATAAACGAATACCCCGCCTATACGAATAAAATATCCCGGAACCAAATATTCCAAATGCCATAGACGCAATGTTAAAAATCCCCGCTTAAACAAATACCACGCTTAATCAAATAATATTTCTTGGAACCGACAGTATTCGTTTAAGTGATGCCGACAGTATTTGATTGAAAAGTCAAAAATAACATTCAAACATTTAGAAAGGATTTCTAATTAATGCCAAGTTGTAAGTCTTTGCTTAGACCTTAAAACTTTTTCTAAACAATATGATTGTTTTATTATTTTCTCCTCCCCCCTTCTTTTGAGACTTTAATAAAAGCACAAAGATTTATATAATAACGCAAAAGTGCAGTATTATTGTTGAAAATATCTGTAATTGTTCAAACAATTTCTGAAATCATGTCACAGTATCACATTATTTCTGACATAATGTCTACCTTTCATTTGATACATTAACCTGCAAGCTGATATTCAGTAAAGATTAATTTGTCTAATACCTTTACTTAAAATTACCTCAATTAGAAGTCAATTTTCAATGTATTGTAGATCAAAATTAATGTATTTTATAATATACTAGCAAAAATACCCGGCGTTGCCTGGGCCAGTGAAAATATTGAGAACCAATTTATAATCGCTTTTTTTTTCCTAAACTAAAAGAACTCAAAACGTACCGCTTTGACGATTTAAAATGTCGCTAAATTTGCGGTAATTGTTTTGGGATACCTAGGATACTTTTGCTCCCCTCCCTACTTTATGAAAATATGCTTAAGTATTATTAAGTCAGTAATTTTTGTCAAAGAAAAATTGTCATTTAATGTTGAGAAAATATTGCTGACCATGAAATGACGCGAAAAGTTTTTGTCCTAAGTGATTTCGAAATTTGTAGGGAGCATTTGACAATTATTTGTGCGAAAAACACAAATTATTGGTAATTTTAGTTTTGGGGTTTGATTAATTTCGTATGCGGATTACTTTACGCTTTGACATAAGTTTTAAAAGTTTTTTTAATGACAACGTACGGGATTGGCCAAAAAAAAAAAAAAAGCCTGAACTTTTCTTCAACTGTGGGAGTATTATCTCGATGATTAAGATTTTGGCGCAGTCTACAAATATCAGACAACAATCGTTTTATTTTAGTTATATCATGTAAGAAGTAAAGTATTATTACATAGTCTTTGGCGCCAAAACTGGCGTCAGTTGAAAAAATTACCAATATATAGTTATTATAATATTCTTGCAACAAATTCGGCAAGATACCTGTTCGATTGGATTCTAAGTGACCGATTGTAAGTACCCGCCCAGTCAGCGCAAAATTTTTTTTAAAATACCGTAAAGTTGTATTTAAAGTTCCATTAAATTGGAAAATAATGAACCCAATCCATTTATTAGTTGCCAATCTCTTCAAGCGATTACATTACCGATACTCTAAAACATATACTGTCGGCCCCGCTCAAACGAATACTGTCGGTTCCAAGAAATATTATTTGATTAAGCGGAGAATTCGATTAAACGGAATCTTTAGTATTGCGACTATGGCATGGGAAATATCCAGTTCCAGGATATTTTATTCGTTTATTCGTTACCCGATTAAGCAGGACCGACAAATTTACGAAACTTGTGAAAATAATTGATACAGTGAACAATTTACTAATAAAGGAATACAATTTATTCTAAAGAAATAATATTTTCACGCAGCAATGCACATTAAGAAACACATTGCTTAAGGATAAATATTCTACTTATACAACTAAGACTATACAAAACGTTTTAAATACAAATCATGGTAAAAGCCTGGATATTCCCCATGAAGCTGGAAAAAAAACCTTCATGATTTGACTTGAGAAAAGCCTTGAACATTAAATACGGAAAGAAGAAATGATGCCCGCAATTATAGCTTTCGACAGGGAGTTGAGATGATACACTAAATACTGAATTAGTTTGGTCAATGCCTTTTGATTAATGAGAAATAATGTACCTTAAATTGGAATAAAAAAGGCGCTACCGATCGAACTTTTTTGAATATCGTTTTAAATTATAGCCTATGTGTTATTCTGATGTATAAGCTACATTGTGGTAAAAGTTTCATCAAAATCCATTCAGTAGTTTTTGCGTGAAAGAGGAACAAACATACATCCATCCATACATCCATCCATACATCCATCCATCCATCCATCCATACAAACTTTCGCATATATAATAGTAGTAAGATTTGTAACCCCCGACTCAACAAGGAAGGGGGTTATATGTTAGGCATGCCTGTGTATCTGTATCTGTCTGTGGCACTGTACCGCCTAAACAGATGAACCATTCTTTTTTTGTTCAAAATGAAACCTGATCCAGAGTGTACTTAGCCAGTTCTTGTCTTTCTGTGACTTTAATTACCGAAGATATTAAGTAAAAGCCTCTGAAATATTAGTACAATAAGAGCCTTTATTCACGTGATTGGTAGTGATTTCATTGTTGACCGACAAAGAAAGTGCAATGTTTTAAAAATCTTGTCTGTTGCCAGTTTCTATTTGTTTATAAATAAATGCTTGCTATTAGTTTAGTATAAGGCCTCTAAAAGGATTTTTGAATTTTTCCTCTTTGCTGATTATGTTTTTACGGCAAGTAGATTTTACCAGGTGTGATTGATTCCTTTTGCGTGTTTCTCATGTCATCTAAAAATAATTTTGATGCATTTAACTTTTATATGTATTCTCATCCACAAATTTCATCTTAATATGAGTTCGACAATTGGGGTTGGGTTTTTTTTTTTTTTTTTTTGAATTTCTAATTCAATCATAGTACTTGTTATGCTTAGTTTTATAGCTCTTAATTTGCAAATGCCTGTATTTTTGACTACAATTCTAATTTCCCTTTCGTTTCTCTTTTTAGTTGTATTGATGCCTGGTTCAAAGTTAATCGCTCTTGCCCCGAGCATCCTCTGGACTGAGACTTTCAAAGACTTATAGATACATCTGTGATTAATGGCTGTATATTGTGTGTAGATTATGAAGTTTTCTTTTGTTTGCCATTTTATGCTATTTTTGACTGAAACAGAACAACTTGTTGTATGTTATGAGATACAGACTATATATGGAATATATTAACATTTTGTAGCGCTTTAATCATGTGCTTATCTTTTGTAAGGCACTTGCATTTTCCAAATCAGCAGTCGGTGCTGTTTCATCTGAAAATACACAAGAGGGTAAAAATGCGAAGTTTTTAGAGCGTCAATAAGCAAAGTTTATATTAAGAAAACAATAAAATTGAAAATTTACTACAATTGTATCGTTGATGTTCCCTGTGTAAAGACTAATCAGCTGTCTTGACATGAGTTTACTTGATATTTTTTATTCATGCTTCACTGCATCAGTCTGATATGGCCTTAAACATCTTCAAAAACCTGTTATTATCATCAAATTATAAAACTTAGCAAAAAAAGGAATTGATCTTTTTTTTTTTTTTCTTTTCTTGCAGTCTAAAGCTGTAATTTCCAGAAACAAATTTTTATATTCATCATTGTAAATTTTGTGCTTAGTAAAGTGTTCTATTGAGTTTTGTATGTTCCTTATTCAATAAGAAAAATACTTCTATTTAAAAAAATGCACTGCTATCAGCTTCCACCCCCCACCGAGTTAGGCACTCTTTCTGTAATACCATTGGTTTTTATTTTAACAACACAAGTTGAATTTTTGGATGGCTGACTTTTTTTTGGCTAAGACAACTTTCTATATGTTTTGTTTTTGACCTTGAATGTTGTGTACCAGCACCTTTAATATCAGGTCAACATCTTGAGTCTTGTGGCTTCAGCTCTGGTGACTTTCTTACTGGCCTCAGTGACGCTGTATTGGTGCTATCGGTTAAGTTGCAGGGAACCAATATGAGGCGTATGGATGTGTGTCCAATGAGGGCAAAGTTTTTTCATGTGCTCTCGGATGTACGCCACACACTTATCGCAATTCATCATTGTGAAAAACATAATTTGAATTTAAGATATTAAAAATTGAATTATTTTTTTAATTATTTTTTGAACTGTTTTCTGCCCTCCTCAATTCTTTGTAAATAATTAATGCATTGGATTAACCACAATTTGTTTAAAATAAGATTTATTTTTAGATAAAAATTGTTAGTTTTTACTGTGATTATTTTCATCAAAATAGTTTGCTTTAAAACAAAGTTGTATCAGTTCACAAAATGTTGCCTTTACCATATCTTATTCATTATTTAAAAAATATTTTTTAGCAGTCTTTTCGTTTATTACTAACAGAGCTTGAATGTCTATTTAATTAAAAAATTCAAAAATTTATACTGTGATTTTTTTCCACCATTTGATATGTTCCCAAGTTGAAAAGATAGCAAACAAATAATAAGTATCACTTTTATGAAAGGAATAGGCAAATAAAAGTAGGGAGAGGGATAAATGAAATGAATAGGAGTTATCACTTTCTCTACAGGTATAAAATTGGGAAACTGCAACTAAACATTAAGAATTTTTGGTTCAAATGAATGGTTCATCTTTGGTTTAGAATATTTCTAACAGAATTTCAGTGTTTATTTAATCAAAATATTTAAATATTTAATGTTTTACAACATTTCATATTTTAAAGTTAAAATAAATTAACAAATAAATAAATGATGATAGTTAGAAAAATGAGTTTTTTCAAACTTTCTGTATAGACATAAAATCTGAACATTGCAACTAAAAAGTGAGAATTTTTAGTTCAAATTACTGGTTCAGTCTTTGTTAAGAACATTTCTGACGAATTTTTTTCTTTCAAAAGATATGTGGTATGATTTTGTAGATTTCGCAAATATTCACTAGGAAGTCATACTAGTAGAGTCCAATGCAATGTTTCATCTTGATCAGCAAAAATAATAAATTCTTTAGTTCCTTACCTCTTTCTGTTGGAATGACTTCCTTTTGTTTACTTACAAAAATACTTCTATAGAAATGGAATGAAGGATTCAGCTTACTACTTTCTGTGTTGCCAGAGTGATATCAGTTTTAAAAATAAAAATTAAATTTTAGACATCATAAAGATGCCTAGTATTTTGCTAGGTATTAACATGAACAACCTAGATGCAATTTTTATTGAATGAAATATAGTATATGTATACGAATACAGATAATAATTACAAAAATCAATAAATAAATAAACAAATAAAGTAAATTGATAGGCTGCTCATTTCAAATCGTATGTATTTAAATTGATCTATAAAATATTCAAAAAGATATTATTATTTAAAGCCATATACTCATTGTATTTTAAAATAACTTATTTATCCTTCCAATCTAACGGTGATCATAATCACAATCTGTCGGAAAAGAAAAGCTGCAATGTGATCCAAAACTTTAAGCATGGAATTTAGCTTCTAGGGTTCAAAATCTAGGCTTCAAGTCGAATATTTTGGCCCAAAAATGCGACTGACAGCTTATTTCTAACACTGTGATATGAATGGGAACCATCTCAAGAACAGCCCCGTTGTTTCAAAGTTTTTAAATAACTTAATAAGCGCTGAAATTCATTTTCACTTTTATACTTCATCTTTTTACTGGGTTTTTCCAGAAATGTGTTGAGACACTGATCTGATTATGTAAGTACAAACACAATATAATATAGAAAAATATGTTTTATTTTTACATGACATAACATGAAAAACATTTACATGTTAACAATACATAAAATTTTATACAACAAATGCAACTTCTGTTTTCTCTCATCAATGTTTATTTTTTACTTGTAAAATTCTCTCATGAATCTTCTCTCATGTTTCAAATACTCATTTCTTCTTCCTTAAAATGAAACTGCAAAAGCCTCATTTTTCTCCAAAAATGTACACTCTGATTTATTTAACTGCTGCATTTTTTACATAGTTCTCTCCTTTCGTCCTTTTTGTAGTCGGAGGCGTCCCAAACTCAAATTTTTGGGAGGGGGAATGGAATGATAAAATTCAATCATGCTTAACTAGAAATGGGCATATTAAACTTCACTAAAATAAAATTAAAAAAAAAAAAAAAAAGCTAGTACACCAATGTGGATTCAACTTTGTTGAATCAACAAAGTTTTTGGGAGTAAGTTTTGGGGGTAATCTAGTAAGTTTTTGGGTGTAACCTAGTAAGAAATATTTTTGGGAGATCTCAGTGACCTCCCAATAGGGCACCCCCATTCGTTTGTCATATCAAAAGCACCTGTAATATTTTCTTCCTTTTGTTGGATACCCAAGACTTTATTTTTATCTAGTCTGTTTCAGCTTGACTATAAGGACATTGCTCTTTGTGTGTCTTAATTTCAACATTTTTCAAAATGTTTCTTTCTTTAAAGTAGTTGTAAATATATTTCTGATTTAAAAAGTTTTTGTTCTTATTAAAATGGCAGTGTGAAAGAAATAAATTGTTTATGTATAATTTAACTGTAATAGGGAAGATCTTTGTGTAAGCATGTATTTGGGTCCAGGATTGGGTAATGTCCAGAAAACATGAATTCATTAAATGTGTTCTAACTATTGTTCAGAAATTTTATTATAAAATTTCTAAAGATAAATTTCGTGTTTTTTTGAATTGAAAAAATAGTTATGTTTGATATCAGAGTTGGTTCTGTCTTTTAACTTGTAAAAATAAATGCTTTTTTTTTTTTTTTTTGTAATTTGAGAAAAAAGAGGGGTAGGGGGGTAAAAGAGGGTCTTTATTGTGTTTTCCTATTTCTTAAATATGTACTATCATAAGTGAGCTGTCTGCAGTAGATTTTACTAGCTCCATCAGCTATAATACCTTCAATTCGCATGAGAAATATGTGTTATAAAAAACCCATATTGAAAGGGGTGCTATCCTCTTTTGTTCATTAACCAATTCCATTGACACATTTCAAGTTAGTTTTAAAATTCAAAATTCAAATCTATATTCTGCCACATGAAAATTCAGCACTCATTTGTTGTCATCAACTTCTGTTTTTTTATTTTCTTTCCCTGATTTTCCAATAGTGAATACCACTTGCCACTTCTTGTTCTGCTGTAACTTTTCTGTCGGCAACTGGAATGTATTCCTCTCTTTGTTATGATCTACATGAAAAGTTACTGCCTGTTGTGATTTTCGCATCAATTTACCTGTGCTGAGACGTTTCAGGGTTTGTGTTCTCAGCGCTTTATATCCAATTGGCTTCTTGGTCAACCTTTTTCTCATTCCTCCACTATAGCTGGAACGTCCGCTCAAAGCCAGCAACCTGCTATCAAACTGTGCTATTTCTTCCTCGCTTAAGAAATGAAGATTGGCAACACAGTCAATTGCTGATTTGGATCTACGAGCATCCCAGTACTTATGGGGTTCTATGCTGCACTTGCATCTTATTGGCTGTTGCAGAATGGGCAATTTCAGATCCATGCTTTCAAACGACAAAATGCTGCTCGCTCTGGATGGCGCAGTTTCTTTTCGAGGTGAAGCGTCTCTCGGTGTCTTTGCTATTTCTGGGAACTGTGAGTGGCCAACTTGCAGCTTCATTGCTTTTTCATCTGGCTTAGTGAGACAAATGGAAGGCAATTTCAAAGTATCTAGATTGACAAAAAATATCCATATTAGTTATATCAACTGTTAACATCAATAAAAGATATTGATATTTGCATACATCTAACGAAAATAACTAAAAAGGTTATATCAAATGTAGCATTAATAATTAGAAGATGATATGAAGCCCCAATATTTAAATCTGGTGTCATTAAGTAGGGTATGCCCCATTTGAATGGCTTTGATTTTAATATATTTTATGTGTTCGCATCTCTGCAGAAATCCATCCTCCCAGGCTGCACTATTTTACATGCAAGACACATACTAGTATTTGCAAGGCTTCACTAGATAGCGTTCTATACAGGCTGCTTCATTACTCAAAACATCAATAGTAAAGATTTGCCTGCTAGAGAGAGCTGAACAAGGACCATCCAAATGTTTGTTTACATTTATTAGCATGTTGTTTCTACCGTAAAAAAGCGATGTTTATCCTATCTTTAAGGGTAAAAAAATATCGATATAGTTAACTGAAGTGGAGTACAGAGTGAATTGATGCCGAAGGCCCTCTTAGTACTGCTTTTTAGGGAAAATAAATTCCCTTTTCAGGTAAAGTTGGTCGCAACTCATGATTCAGTCATACGACATTCATTCATTGTTTACTTACTTCGAATTAGCAACATTTTGCAATGGCGTTCAATTTTGACATCTCTGCATTAATAAAATATTCGCTTAAATTCGCAGCCGATAAATAAAAATGTAGCAATGAAATAATATTGTTCTATTTATTATTTTGCTTCATTATTGTTGCTCACACGATCTTAATTGCTACGCAAAAGCTCAGATGTTCATTTTGATAGTGTTGACCCATATCAGAGTGATAAATGGCGAATCTATTCGTAGAGACATTTCATTTTGCTGCCCCAGAATGAAATGTATAGTAATGAAGCGATGGTGTTCAACGGAGAGACGATTGACAACAAAACATACTTATTTTTTTAGTAACAACGAAATGAGCATATATAATCGTTTGGCACTAAAGAGCAATACAAGTACGAAAAAAATAAACAAAACTACAATATTACGACGACCAACTGTAAAATTTTGTTTTCATTTACACAACATTAAAAGGTAATGTTCTTTTTATGTTAAATTTCACACATTGATAATATTTCGATAATTGGGAATCTGCTGTGGTTGCCAAATTTTTGGCGAAAATTACTTTATTTTGTTGCTCTTTAGTTTATGTTTGCAAAGGAAGTATTTCCCTCGCTCATAAATTGGACACAAAGATTTAACGCCAATAGTGAAAGATAACCAGACTTCCAATCACCGAAATCTTCCCTTTTTTGTTTCTAATTTCACACATACGTTTAATACTTGAAAGTAAAATAATGGGCCAACTGAAAAAAAGCTGCGAAATAATGTGAGAATTCTTATTAAAAAACTCGCCAAATCAACTTCAAAAGCTCCATTAGCATGTAACATAATAAGTTTAATAAATATATCGAGCCATTATTATCATTGAAATTAAAATGCAAAATAAGAGAAAAGAAGCAACCATGAAGACGATGCAAGCTTAAAATTTTAATCTTCGCTTACTATTTCGCGGTGGTAAGAAAATACATCGCCAAGTTAAAAAACGTACCGATAACTGAAACGTACATACTACCAAAGATCTCGGTTATTGAAATATTTTCAAAAACTTTACGGAGAACAAATTCTCTTGATGTGCTTTTCAAGATATTAGTGCCATAGTCATTCCAAAATGTCCATTAAAATGTAAAAAAATCGCCAAATAAATTAATTTGACCATCTAAACTCATCAAAAGTTTTGATGGAACTATCGTTCCAAAATTGCCATTTATCGCTCTGCGGTGCCAGTGTCGTTTCATAGTTAATTAATAATTAGAATCAATTAAAATGAAAAATAGTTCGCTAACTAATTAAAATAAGCCATTAAAATGCAGAATAAACCAACAAATCGAACGAGCTATTAAATAACGTTAAAATATACTAAAATAGAATTGAATGCCAAATTGTAAAATGGTCGCCAACAAATTAACTTTTAATTATGTCTTTTATTATCTGATTTGTTATTAATGTTAGTTGCCATAAAATTCGACAGATGTCGCTAGACAAGGACTACCGTTTTTATCCCAAGGATTTTGATCAAATGATGCAGCCTGTATAAAACGTTATCTAGTGAAGCCTTGGTATTTGCAATGTGGCTTAACACTAAGTGCTGTGAGGAAATTAATCCCCCAAAATTTTCTTTGCTGCATCCCTACCCTGCAAAATATTCGGGACAAGCTAACAAAATGTATATTTAAATAGAAAATATCTATAAGCTAATTAGAGACTTGTTTAAATATTGAGGTAGGGCCTAAAATTTGCAGAAAACGTCTTCAATATCACTGAACTCTGTTAACAACTGTGTATGTTATACATAACTTAGATTGTACTCTGACACTCAGATGTTCTTGAAAAAGAAGTTTATAAATAGTAGAAACTATTTGCATCCCAAAAGGAAGTTAATGATGTTTCTTTGTCGATCAAAAATGCTATATTTTTTAAACTCATGATGTCCATAAATAAAGGAATTAAAAAAATATATGGGATAAAAATATAAAATTATCTAGTTAATTTTGAAACAACTTAACTCAACCTGAAACAAGCCAAAGTAATAACCTGATCCTTGCAAAGTTTAGTGCCTCTCTCCCAAGAAAATTTTGCTTGTTTTTAAAGTGGTAGTTTCAAAATTAGGGGGGGGGGGATTCACCCTACTTTGATGCCTAGGTCCACAGACTTATGGGGCTATGTGTTGATTAGGTCCTGACAGGAGCTTTTCTTACTTTAGTAAATAAATACTAATTACTTAGAATTTTATTTTATTTATTTTTTGTTTTGTATAAGAAAATAAGAAAAGAGTTATCAATATGTCCTTTCTTTTGTTTTAGTAACTCCGTCCATCAATAGTTTGTTCAGGGGTGGATTTGTAGATTATGTGCCAAGAACAGGGACGTCATTTCAAGTTTTTTCAGGGGGGGGGGGCAAAGGGTAAAAACACAATACACATTCACCAGAAAACAACAAAACCACGCCCACTTATATGTAAATACATTGATTTCTCAAAGTCGGGGGGGGGGCAATTGACCCCCCTGCCCCCCTAAATGACGGGCCTGGCTAAGAGAGGTTTTTTCCCAATTTGATTATCTTCAGATTTTTTTTTTAATTTATATTTTTAACAATTTGAAATTCTTTAACATTAGAATCGATGGAAAAGATGAACCTTTTTACCTAAAAACTAGTAGCACTATAAAATATATTATTTCACCAAAATGGAGAAATATTCAGAAATTCTTCAAATATTTTAATTTTTTGATTTGAGAAATTAAAAAAAAAGTAAGAAAAATAAGCAATATCAGAAAAAAAAAATTGCTTTCCAAGTAAAACTGCATGGGATTTATTCGATTTGTCATTGTTTCTTAGCGGTAAATTTTCATACAAAATGTATGAAAATAGGTAAATAACTGAAATAACATTTCTCTCTAACAATAACCTCAACAGGCTTATTGTTCTGAATGTTATTTTTAACCCCCGACACACAAAGGAAGGGGGGTTATGTGTTTGACGTTGTATGTGTATCTGTCGATCTCTGTATCTGTCTGTGGCACTCTGCAGCCTAAACGGATGGACCGATTTTGAAAAAAAAATTTTTGTTCGAAAAGGGAGTTTATCGAGAGTGTTCTTAGCTAGGTTGTGATTATTTCCTGTTTTTGACTTGTGTAATTCAAATTTGTTTGCTGCAATTAATGATCATAAAATTTTGATATTTTAAAAACAAAAGTAAAATAATTCTTCAACCCGCCTACAATTTTTTCCTATTGATTCAAATAACAGAACTTTGTGAAAACTAATTATAAAAAAAGGCTTACTGTAGTGTTCTTCAATTTCTGGTTTAGCTTCCGTTGATGAAGACTGCTCTCGCAATATGTCCATTTTTCTTTCTGAATAGAACTTTCTTCTCTCCTGTGAAAAGAAATAATTGATATTAATAATAAGAAAATGAAAGAAACTCATTCACTAAAGTAAAATTAGTTGATTGATCAGCTATGGAAAATAATATTTTGATAGAAATGATTTGAAATATGTATGGAGATGAGGCAAATTCAGGATTAATTGTGGAACCAGACATGTAACGGATAACTACTTTTCCTTTGTTCAAATCATACTTTATTTTAACTCTTTTTGTTTTAATTTAAATACACGTTTAAAATTTTTATCAAATGATTTCTGAACAAAATATCTTGCTTTAGTAAGAATAGTAATTGATTTGATAAATGTTTACAGAAAAAAATAATTTTCATTTATATTGCAAAAATTATTATCGTTAAATGAAAATATAGGCATGTTACAAGAAAAATTAAAAAAAGTTTATTAATCTTTTCCATTAATAGTAGCTCAATTTAATACTACCGATGAAGGAAAAGCGTTTATTTTGAAATATGTTTTTGCTTTTTTTAATTTTTATGGTTTTTTGATATAACGCTGTAATTGTTCTTCAGCTATAAAAACTTTTGGCACTTAATAATTAACTTTTTCGAATGAAATCGATGTATAAGTTTTCGTTTTTACCTTCATATTTTTGTGCGCGGGGGGGGGGGGGGGGCACCATATTTATCAGTGCCCGGGGCACCCAGGTGTGTAAATCGGTCCCTGAATATACCGCCAGCTGCGCTATGATATTCAGCAGAGACTGTAGTTTCGTTCTTGTTGTGGAATCATCTATCTGTAATAGCCAATAACGAGGTGGAGCATTAGTTCTGTCATGGACGCGAAGATTATCAACAAACTGGTACCTAAACTGCTTTAATCAGCTTCAATGAAAGGGCATCTGCCTCCAGCTCAGTTACGGACTATTCTAGACTGACGAGTCCTCCCAAGGACAAAAATGCAGTCTCTGGATTTCATAACAGAGCAGTTGGCTATTACATTTTGTCAAAATGTTATTGAAAAAAACTTCAACTTTTCTCTCACAAAATGAAACTAGAGATTGCTTACTAGCTCTTCATGAATAGAAGGTGTACTGCTTGATAGACCTAGAAGAAACAAAGTTAATCACTGAAGTACCTAACTATACAAAAAAAAAATAAATTATTTTTTTCAAACAGTTACTATAAAAAAAGATTCTTTCCATTCTAAAATGGAATTTACTCCCTTTTTTCTGTTCAATTTAGTTCCTGCATATTTTCTTCTTCCGATGTGTTTTCTGTAGTGTACCTGATTGAGTATGCAACTACATCCAGTTTAAAAGCTTTAATCTAAAATTTTTCATTAAAAAAATATTTCTAGCAGACAGAAATTAATTATAGTTCTCATTATGAAAAAAAGGCACATTTCAAGAATTTCTACTTTTAACAGTCTTTTAATAGTTTCACTTGTATCTATCAAAAAATGGAATTTCTTGCAACTCAATTTTCATCCACTTTCTGTGGTAGGATTTTTAAAAATTTGTGTGTAGAACGCAACCTCCGACCCGATGACAATGCAATATTCTATAATCAAAATAGTTAATTAAATATTAGTTACTAGTTTATTCCTATTTCAAGCAACATTTTTGCATAAATATGCCTCATGTTATAGCATTTTCGCTCTAAAATGAGTGAAAAAAAATGCTCACACAAATTAGTATTATAAGTTTATAAAAAGCCTTTATTTTTTTGCATCAGACATAATTTGCTCGAATATTCTAAAGTGATCAGAACGTGAGTCATATTTGCTAACTAATTTCATGCTAAAATTTAGGTGATCCTTCAACTGAAAATTCATTGTTGAGCACGCGGCCATTGTTGAAGTTAATTAAAATGCCTGTGTCAAAAATTTTAAAACAACATGAATATGATTTTCACTCATACTTAAAAGGTAAGAAGTATTAAGTTATTTTTTTACTTCCTTTTACAGAGGTAGTATTGCAATCACAAAAAAATTAGCATTCAAATATCGGGGAAAAAATTGCCTTTTTTCTCACCCCCGAATGAATGTTGAGTAGTTTTTTTCAACTCGTCAGTAAGTGTATGTGAACAAATGAACATATAAACAACCAAATTATCCATTTCGACCATCCCCGAGTTATTTTTTACAAGTTTTCTCGTGACGTCTGTACGTACGTATGAATCAGTTTCACTCAAATCAAAGGCAATATAGCGCTCCAATAACATTTCTATCGCAGGAAAACATTTATATCGCTGTTGTGATAGTGGGATATGAAAATAGAATAATTTTGTACCAATTAATTTTTTTTCAAAGAAAAATTGCAGGTGCTCCACTTTTGTACGCAACTTCTTCCGGAACTGGTCATTTTCGAACGGATGTGGGATGCATTCCGACGCATAAATAAGCTCTGATTTTGCACCTAATGACTTCCTTATGTCGTCAAAGCACCTCCGGAAAGTCGTATTTTCAAGGACGGATTTTGAAATATTTCAAGAGAGGGGCGATTGATTTAGTTGCGTATCCTTTGCTACACATCTTAATAATTTCACTCACACTTGCCGAAGACCCGTTTATAGGGTCTGTGTGACGGACATTCACAACACAGTCATACACACAGAGAGGAAGGACAAGGACAGAAGGATCCAAGGATCTTGGTTTACCAATGCTGACTTCATATGTTTTGAACTTTAATTGTAAAATGTATCCTTAGGAGAACCCTAAACCTCCCTTCTACTGGCATCAAAGAAAGTCTGAAAATGCCTTTTTTGAACTTCAATATTGAAAATTTACTCTAGTGGGGGAGGGGCGATCCTCTCATTCGCCCCTGTAATCCGTCAATGTGTTTGTCACCTTCTGAGGCAGTGACGGAAATTTCGGTGGCGATTTTGAAGGATGTGTCCGAAAATGGCTTCCAAGCATATCTTTGAAGACAGTAAAAAAAGATATGACAAGTGGGTTGCATGTCATGGGGACTACTAGGAAAAATACCATCAACATTTGGAGGATTATTTCACATAATTATATTTTATTAATTTGTGATCATTCTATATTGAACAACCCCCGTATAATGTAATTTTAATTATAGGAATGCATTATGATTGTTTGAATTTAGTATGCAGAAAGTTAAAATCTACGAACCTTTTAGCCGTGGTGATATTTTTTCTTTATGCAAGTTGCTGTCAGAGTGTGTTCGATAAATGGGAATATTGGACTTTCTCCGTTTAGAAGCTATGTTTCCTCCAATCTGCCTATGGAAAAAGATACTTATGTGCATTACAAAAATCATTCATTTTATCAAATTAGTTTAACTTACATTCATAGTTCTAATTTAATAGTTCCATGCATTATTATTTGTTTCTTAATACCTAAATTATTTCCTTGAAGAACCATGAAATCTATTTCTCCCTGCTTGATTTCAAATTGGCTTGCATTTCAAAAATGATGTGCCTTACAGGGTTTCTACTGTAAGAATCGTCATCATCTTTATTACTGTTATTATTACATTAATATAATAATTATCATTTTTATTACTTTTACTATATTATTATTGTTGTTCTTGTTATTATTTAATTAATTCCATTTTAATTCAACTAAGAGATCTAAGTAAGATATTAGTCTCTATAACTCGAAGTCCCAAAAGACCGGCCTAAAGCTTCAAGTTATCGACGGTAGTTCGAGTTATCGAACGCTTTCACAGCTTTCTCAAGAGTCTCTGGGGATCAATAAAAACTTCGATATAAAGGAATATTCGAGTAAAAGGGCTTGGAGTTATCGAGACTCGATGGTATATATTTTAAAATCTAGCTAAGTGGGATATAATATTAACAGGTCCATAGCCAGAATGAATATACAGGGTAGGTAAAAAATGTTTTTTTTTTTTTTTTGAAGGCTACTAAAAATTATAAATGATAAATGTGGTTAGCTTTGGAATGAGTATTTAGAAATTTTAGCTAAAATTTAAGAGTGGAAAGTGCGATTACTGCTGCTGAAGTTTCTCGGATCCCTTTTCCAAGAACAGTTCAGCCGGTAGTCACGAGACCGTCAGAAGAACAAAAAAAAAAAAAAACGATGGGGGGGGGGAGTTTTTCAAAATTGACAGCAATTTAACTTACTCAAATTCATCTTAAATGAAAAGAGATCTAGTGGATTTTAACCTTTCTTGGTCTCGGAGAATCATTACTAGAAACACTAGCAATATTCACTCAGAAGTAGGGAGTCCGGAGTGTCTTCCCCGGAATTTTTTTGAATTTGTAGTCTTAAAAATACATTTTGGATGATTTTTGGCACTCTCCAATCACTATTTTAAAATTGAATCTTTAAATTTTTGTAACTATTATCTAATGTTAGAGAGAGGAGCTTGAGACTGTTCCGAAATTTTTTTGAAATTGCTAATCTAAAACGCTGTTTCAGCCGACTTTTTATGATGTTAAAAGGAAGAGAATTTTCGATTTGGACTAACTTCGCAATTGTAGATTATCTCCGAATATGTTAGGGAGAGAAATGTTCAAGGGCTCTCTTTTTGGATTTGTATCCTGATATGACGCTAAGTTGAGATTTCCCTCTCTTCCCCTGACTTTGCTATGTCTCAACCTTCTTTTGTTGTTTTAAATTATTGATAAAAAGTTCTGAAAAATCCCCCCCCCCACACACACACATACTCTTTTTTTTCTGTCTCTCTTTCCCATAACTATTTCAGTTTTAATTTTCCAGAACGAAATCTTCAATTTTCAGTGTGATGTTTTTATTTGTTTTAAATACTCAGCTTGCAGTCTCAGTATTTTTTTTTTTTTAACATTTTGGACTGATGGTAATTTAAAATGATAACTTTTTGGGGTTTTTTACACACTTTATTTTGTTTTAAATATTTTACCTCCTGAATCTCTATAAAAAGTTTTAGTTTACTCTCATTTTCACATTCAAGTGTTTGGAACTACTAATATGACTATTTATTACAATATCTTTAATTTTGCTCACAGTATTTTAACTTTTCTTGTGTTCAAAACATATCTGATATCTTGGTAGTTCATGTATTTTTCTAGACACAGCTGTAGTTTTCATGATGATATTTTTGTCAACGAAGTCAGAGATGTTAATGTGTCGACAGCCTTTATGAAGGTATATAAAGATTATTTAACTAATCATTATTTAAACTAAAATTTATCTGGATAACCAAAATATTTTTGTGTCATCTATTTTTTTAGAAGTTAAAAAAAAAAGAAAAAGAAACTTCATCAAGTTTTTTTCCCTCTCTCTCTTTCTATATTTGCTTAGGGGAGGCGAAAATATCCCTAGGGTAGGCTGCGCCTCCACTGGCCTACCCCTGGCTACAGCCCTGAATATCAAGAAAGCAGCAGCCTTTAATGCTGCATAGAAGGTTAACAAGCTTGATATGAAAACAACGTATTTCAAATTGTAAACATTCAGTAAGTTTAATCACATGAATGCACTTGAACGACTTTAAAATGGGAAGCGAAGGAAGGGGAAGCAACATATTTTCTTTTAAATACAAGTAGTGCCGCAGGTGGAGAATCGCTGAAGAACAGAAGAAATTAAAAATGCTATTATTTTTGAACACCATACTTGTAAGTGCAGAATGTTTCTCACCTGGGAATGAAACTTCTACCAATATGAACGCCACTTCTTGCTGATTTAGGGATGTGTGCTGACTTGGGAAGTTCAGTTTCACTCAATGGTTCACACTTACTCAACGAGTTTCTTCTTGGCGATCGGTGGTATTCCATAAGAATCATAGAATTCGATCTCTGGCGCTGAGTACTCAATATTGGCAGCTTGCTGGGTGCAGTTACTCTTGGGGAATTTCGGGTTTTCTCTTCACATTTCTGTTGATTTGAGCCAGTACTGACCAGCG
This sequence comes from Uloborus plumipes, assembly GCA_038373865.1. Classification (NCBI taxonomy): domain Eukaryota; kingdom Metazoa; phylum Arthropoda; class Arachnida; order Araneae; family Uloboridae; genus Uloborus; species Uloborus plumipes. The sequence goes on along the minus strand of JAXGGA010008717.1, from coordinate 33,700 downwards.
GCAGAACAACATTGGAGTCTGTTAAAGCATCTTTGGCATTGTCTTCCTCTGTGAAATTCAACGAGTCCAAAGAAGTTTCAGTCATATTTCTCATGCCTGCGTTTATTTTAGCTGTTGTATGGCCAAGATCTATCGTGATCGATCTTCGATGGTTATGGACCGATTCGGATGTGCTGATGTACCCAGAATCTTTCATCAAGGAGTAATCACTTTCTCCTTGAGTTGAACTTATGTCTGTGGTAAAGGATTCTTTTTTCTGTGCTTTCTTCTTGTTGCGATCTTTCATACTGATTTTTATGCTGATTTCAGGATCTCGCTTTCGCTCGATGGTAAGTCGTACGTCACCTTCGTCAAGGGAGGACGATTTTGCAGTTTCGATTAGCCTGTTATTCGGTTTCTTTCGCTGGTCATCGCCTAAATCGTTAAGATCCTTTTTTAAGTCATTAAAATCTTGAGATTCGTTTTGTTTTTGAGAGTTGTTTTCTTTCTGAGATTTGTTTTCTTTCTGATTATTATTGTTGTTCTTAGATGGAAAATTTCCCGACCCAGTTTCGTTTATTTTGCTTGCCGGAGCAAGATTTTGAGGATCAACAGCAACTGTGGTACTGTCAGTTTTTGTATCAGTTTTTTTCAAATGAGCAACAGTCTTTTTTGCTGCATCTGAAGATGACATTTTATTATCCAAGTTTTTTCCGTCGGTCTTTTTACCCTGTGTGTTTGGAGTTTTTTTCGGATGTTTTTCGGGACTTAATTTTTGTAAACTTTTTGTAGTTTCGCTTTTAGGCACTCCCTTAGCTTCCTTTTGCACAGGTGCCTTAGATTTCTGATTAATGTCTTTTTCATCATTTTTACCTACTAGCTTCTTCTGAAAGTCCTTGTTAATTTCTGTTTTCTTACCAACCTTCTTGTTCGTCAAAATTTTAGAACTTACTTGTAGGGCAGCATCCGTTTGTGAGGGCTTCTGAATAAGTGATTCATCTGTTTTAGCATGATTTTTACCAGTCTGAGCATTAACTTTTCCTTTGTCTTTTTCAGTCAGTGGCAATTTTTGGCGAGTAGAAGGAATACCGTCACGCTTTGGAACGGCATTCTTTTCATTTTTGGAAAAATTACCTCTTGGTGTGTTCCGTTCTTTTGCCGCCAAAGAGCTTTCTTTCTTCGTTCTTTGACTAGTTAAATTTGGCCTCCTTTTCAAGGAACTTACCGGACTGCTGCCTGAACCAAAATGGACCCAAAGAAATCCGGGTTTCTCTAGGTTTGAGGTTTCTCCACGTCTGTGAGACATCAGTTTCGCAGAATTTTCCAAATTTGCCAATGTTTCGCTGAGACTAACCTCATTCGATCCTGTCTTAAGGCTGCTATTGAAAACGGTTAACTCTCCTTTAGCTGTTAGAGTACGATAAGCTGAATTTGCAATAGCAACTGCACGTTCTGATTCAAGTGATCTATCTCTAGAGTTCCTTCTAGAGCTTAATTTATTATTCCGTTCCTCCTGTTTTAAGATTGCACTTCTTGCATTTTCAAGGGAGCCAGATCTAAAAAATTGTTTAACTTTCTTCTTAGGTTCTTCTTTCGGCACTCTTGGGGCTACGTAAAATACTGCGCCTCTGTTTTGAGTGCTGGGAACTTCTTCTTTCTGCTCTACCGATCTTTCATTTGATTGAATGATTTTCGTGTTGTAAAAAACAGCGCTTGGATTTTGTCTTTCTGGAGATTTTTCGATTTTACTCTTTTCTGCTTTAATGCTGTCTGTTTTGAGTGAACTTAAATCTTTTTCTGATTCCTTTATCAAAGGCTGTGCTTTATTCAAACCAGCTATATCGTTGTCGTTTGCTTTTCGTATTAGATTCTTGATGTCTCCATCTGGGTCTTTGGTCAACTTTCTTAATTCTTTATTTATTTCAGTCTGTATTGAAATAGTTTTGCTGTTGTTATTAGCTTTTTCAGAATGGCCTGCTTTGGCTAAATCGTAATCAATAGTTTGAACGGAAATAGATCTATTAATATCTTTACTTTCTGGCTCGATTTCTTCATTGAAATCGGTTTGAATTTCCGCTGACAGTACGAGTTTTGGCTGTTTTGTTTCGGACTTTACTTTTTTCTTGCTAACAGTATCCTTATCTATAAGCTTATTCTGTGCTTGAGTATTCTGATTTATTTCATCAAGCAATTTTTTATTGGAAATTTGAAGTCCTTCTTTGGTTATTTTGGGAACTTCTATTGATTGTTTGATTTTTTCATGAGCTTTCTTTCTTGGAGTCTGTTGAACTTCGGTATTTAATGGCTGCTCTGCCAAAGAATCTATTGCAACAGAGGGCATCAAGAGCTGCCCGGATTTTTCTATGTCGTTTTTTGAAATTTCTGTTTTTTCGGTTTCTAAAGGTGGTTTGTTTTTTACATCTTCTGTTACCAAAATTTCTGCTTCCTCTTGTTCGCCTGTTAGTAGATGCAAGTCGACTAAATCTGGCTTCGGTTGAACATCATCGCTATCGTCTGCACTAAATTTAGTTTCAGCTTCTGATGTCGATTCTGGTTCAGAAAACTCATCGATATCAGGATCAACATCATTTTTACCATCATCTTCTTGATTGTGTATTACGAAAGCCTGTTCCTCATCTTGCATAAACGTTACGTGAGGCTTCAAACTTTCAGCCTCAACTTTGGAATCATCTTCCTGAAGGGAGCATACATCCGAATTTTCATCCATATTTTCCATCATTTTTTGATATTCAGACTCTGCTTTGCTCATTATGTTCTGCACTTCATTTTTCACTGCCTCTTCCGTAGCTATTCCGATTTCAATTCTTTCATTTTCAGATTGAGATTGAATTTCCTCTTCTTGTGATATTTTTGGAAGGTCTTTATTTTCTAAAAAATCTTTCTCTTCTATTTCAGGTGAAATGCAAGATGTATCTTCCACATTAACAATGGCTTCTTCCGATGCATGCTTATTATTAGTTTCTATATTTGAGATTTTATGCGAATTATCTACTTGAAGTGGAATTTTCTTTGATTTAGTACTCACACTTTCCTTTGATGTTGTAGGCTGCTTTTGGTCAGATTGTTGTATTTCCTCCTTTCGATTGGGATCTTTATTGAGTTTTTGGTCAATTAATTCATTTTTTGTTTCATCTAATTTGCTTTGATTGCTTTGAATGTCATTACTTTTTAAACTGTCGTGGTTCTTTTCAGTGTCATCTTTTTTAACAACAGCATTTTTTAGACTTTCTGTGACAGTCTGCTTATCGTCAGATACATCTTGCTCTTTCTTATTGTTGCAACTTTCGTTCAAAGCATCCTTTAAATTTTCGAAATCAGCTGTTGTCTTTTCAATGCTTCTTTCTTCTATTTTTCCTTCGGTTGCCTTATCTACTTCTTTGGCCTTCTTGTTTTCTGTTTCAACTTGTAACATTTGTTGATTTCTGATGCTTTTGTCTTCGTTAGTAGTTTTACTTTTTTTTGAAGACTGATGAACTTTTTCGGGTGTTTTAATGTCTTCCTCCACTGAAGACACTTTAATTTTTGGGAGCTCTGGATTTTTTTCTTCTTTCGCCGAATTATTTTTGTGTTTCGAGGCATCTTCTTTTGATTTTCGCCCAATTGCCGACAGACTCTTTGTCAATTTTAAAGGTATTTGAACTTTTTCCTTTTTGGGGGCTACCTTTAAACTGCTGTGCGGAGCAATTCGTTTTTTTCTTTCTGGAGAAGTTTTCTTACTTTTTGTGTGATCTATTTTATTGTCAGTTTTATCTGGTTCAGTACCTTTGTCTTTTTCGTTTTCTTTGGTAGCTTTTTGACTGATTTCAGTTTCATCTTCACTTGCATTATTTTTTGCAGACTCTTCTGTGTGTGACTTCTTTTTCAACTCTTTTGAATTATCTGTTTTTTCATCTATCCTTTCATGATCCTCATCTTTAGGTGCACTTTCATCATTTAATGCTTCTTTAGATTTTCGAGGAATTAATGGAACCATTTCGCTATCTTCAATTATGTGTTGTGGCAGTGTAGACATCTCGCTCTTTGATCGATGATCGTCTGGACTCGAGTACATACTTTCTTTTCCTAAGCGAAACTCACCATCAGACAAATTTTTACGCTCTGGGACGCTCTCAAAATCATCCGTGGCATAACGAGATCTCTTCCTGTTATGGTATCTTCTGTGTTTGCGATGAGAATGATGGTCTTCTAAAACGCTTTCGTCTTTTAGATGATGATGATGGTGGTGATGGTGACGTCGGTGTCGATGGTGATGACGATGATGATGATGTCGTGATTTCGCACCTCCTTCATCAATGTCTTTCTCTCTATCTTCGCTATGACTCCTGCTTTTACTCACTACTTGTTGCGATGGAACTTCTAAAAACTGTTTAGAGCTGGTCCTCCGTAGTTGAACTTCGGGCGAACTGTTATGTTCTTTATCGTCTGAAAGGTGAGAGTATTGTTCCTTACGTATGTCTGCTCCATGTGACTCCGAATTCTTTCTTTTTCTCTCGGCTCCGTCTATACTTGCTTTTGCACAATCACTACAGACATACTTTATATCATGATGTTCTTTCGAATGTCTCCTGTGATGAATTCGATGACAATTATCATAATACTTAATTGAACTTCTTCGACGATCTCTCTTAGCATCTTCATTTAAATCTTCATGCACATCATCATCAATATCAGCCCTTCCATATTTTTCTGCTTTTCTGGACTTCTTTTCTGCATCTAATGTAGAAATATGTTTTTCCCCGTCTTCTTCGCATTCTTCTTCAGAACCATTTTCTAAATGATGGTAATGATGAATGTGTTTACCTATTTCCTGCGTTCTGTCTTCTTGATTTTCTCTCAAATCCATTAAATTTTGATGACTTCTGCACATATCTCTATTTTCTGGCATACCGTACTGATCTCTGTCAGTATTCGCTTCTAAATAATTCCTCAATTCTGCCGCCTTGGCTTGTTTCTGAAAGTACCTCTTAAGGTACGGGTTTGCTTCCCTTTGTTCTGGACGTCCGCTGCTTGTTTCGCTTTCTTCCGGCTCTCTTCCCCACGCTCTACCATCAGACTTTTTCTTGCGCAGTCTTGTTACTTTCACCCCTGACAGAGCCCCACTTCGGTGTTCAGTATCGCTGCCAACGCTGTCCGTTAAGTCCATCCTTCTGGTCTGACCCTTATTTGAAGATATCTGAAGGCGCTCTTTGTCGGTGTCACTAAAGTGACTGGAAGCTGTGTTGCCTTCTGTTTGATTGTCAAAACTTTCCTCCTGCAAAAAGAATGTATGCTTAAGTCAACAATTTGATTATTAAAATATCGTTAAACTGTAACTTGGTTATAAGGACTTTAATAGTTCATAAAGATAATTCAAGCATAATAGTCATGCTGATTGCATGAATTATTTAAAACTTTTTTTTTTTTTTTTTTTAAGTAACTCAAAATACTAGTCTGTATTATAAATCAAAATTTTTACACGATCAAAATCAACACAGTAGCCTAATTTAGACTTGAATATACTACCCGAATATGTAGAATGCTCTTTAATTCATGTTCATACTATTTCAGGAGTACCTTAAAAGCGGAAAGAATGCTTTCTAGAATGGTGAGGTCTGATGCTTTCTTTGGAGGTAGAGATCAGAATCAAAGTTAAAGTCTCAGGTGGTTTCCACAATGCATGTTAGATAGCGAAGTGTAATTGTTCTCAAAATTTTGTTATTCACAGATATGTTTAAAATTACGTCATTAGAGGGAAAGAAAAGGGAATTGCTGAAATTAGCTTACTTGTAGCCCTTATCTAAGATCAGCATTGGAATTACACACCCATGACTGAGAAAACTGCTGTGAATAATGTTATACTTTTAAAGCAAATCGAAGAATATCCCAATTGGAGTAATTAAAATGCTGCTCATGTCACGTTTTTCTTTTTTTTATCTGAGCATTTCTTTAGACTCTCTCTCTCTTTGACTCTGGTATCAGTGAGCCACAAAAATAAGACGGTTGAAAACATATAGGACTCGCATGAGGCCCCAAAGATATTTCAAAGTAAATTGTTTAATCATGAAAGTCTTTTGACGAACTACAGAAATCTTCGGAATCTTCCACGCAGACTGGAAAAAAGAAAAGCTGCCTATTTCCTTTGCTAGGATCCTACAATCTGAATTTGATCCTAACTATATGTTTCTCAAAAATAAAGTATATAAAATAAAACTATTAAATGACTGCAGAAGTTTCAGTATCTTCGGTTACTTCAACTGTGCAGAAAAGTTTTACCAAAACGTTGGTGTTCAAGTAAAAACTCTGCTTTGTTCTGTAAAGTGGGAAATCATTGCAACCCCCTAAATACTTAGAAAGCCATCTAGTGTACCTAGTTTCTGACATGTATCCTCCCTAAAAGTTATTAACCTTCTAGAAATGAGCTTGGAATCTTTTTGAAGTTTTCTGGAACCTATCCATTAAAAGCCAGTCATGTTTATGAAGTGAATTAGGAAGATTCCAAAGACACTTAGATATATTATAATAGTACAGCAGATATGTGACCGAATTGTGCCTTTAATGATAGAAACATGAAACTTGGCACACGTATACTACACATCAAATGATTTAATTCTGGATACGCGGCCATCTGAGATTTCGTCTATTGGAGTAATGGCAGCCGTCAAACTGCTAAATTTTCGTACTTTTTTCGAAATTTCCCCATTTTGACCATGAAAGAGATTTGACGAACATCATACATTACATATTTAAACTACATTAAATTTGCTACAAGTTGATACCAAAATGGACTTGTTAGCTGTAATAGTTTTTGAGATACAGCTTCTCAAAGTTTCGCAAATTCTCCAAATTTGAACATTTTTAGTTGATTTCCTTGTTTTATCATATATGCAAATGTCTTTATATTTTCAATAACCTGCATTGTATAAGCAGTGAAGTAAACATTTATTGAATTTAACATTTTGAAGAGGGTAGGAGAAAGGGTAAAGGTTTTGAGTGAGGGGGTTGAAATTTTCAGCAAATGCAAAGTAGGGTCAAATGATTATAATTTTAGACGCGCAGCGCATACGTACGCTGAGCAGCGCCCTCTGAACGCCAGATTTATCCGAATAAATAGACGGCTGCAGCAAGGTGTGTATGGTTATAGGTGGTTATCTGCTTGTGATAAACGTTAGATGAGACATTGCTTATGCCTCTTCGACGAAAAAAAGCGAGGTTTCAACAACTTACGGAGTTTAAACGGGGGAGGATCATCGGCCTTCGTGAAGCTGAATTGTCTTATCTTGAAGTAGCCGCTCGTGTGCAGCGTAACAGCAGCACAGTGATGCGTGTTTGGAAGCAGTGGACGGACGAGTGTTGGACAGCTCTGAAATCCGGGAGTGGACCCTGAAAAGTGACGTCAGCGCGTGATGATAGACATCTGATCCGCATGGTACTGACGGACCGTACAGTTTGATTGGCAGTATGTTATGTTTTCTGACGAATCCCGCTTTAATTTGTGGCACCATGATAGCCGCATTCACGTCCGACTCTATGCCGGTGAACGCCATCTTCCAGAGTGCATTATCGAACGTTACAGTGGACGAACAACTAGAGTCATGGTCTGCGGTGCCATTTCATATCACGGACGATCTCAATTGCTACGAATTGTGGGTAGCCTGAACAGCAACCGGGACATCAGTGTTCAACAGCCCCAAACTTCCTTCAAGGCTTGTCTGGCGCTGTATTTCAGCAGGATAATGCCCGCCCTAATGTCGCTAGGACAGATCAATCCTTCCTTGCATCGCAGTAAGTACAGCTTCTTCCCTGCCCAGCGTATTCCCCAGATATGTCGCCGATTGAACATGTGTGGGATTTCGTTGGTCGGCGTCTCGTTCGTGATCCTCGTCTTGTTGCTTCTACAGATGAACTTTGGGTACGCATACAAACAGTATGGAATGCTATTGATCAGGCAGACATTAAAAGTTAATTGTACTAATTAATTGTAATTTTATGTAGCCCGCACTTATTGCAGCGCATGCTGGCTACACAAAATACAAATTTCATAATTTTTTAAATATTTGTTGGCTTTCTAAGTTTAATCATTTTTTGTACCACTATCACTCAGCTGTGTATTGGATTTCATTCAATTATGACGGTTCATTCTTGGTGTTGTAATTTTCACAAATATGAGTTTATATTTATTATCTTTATCTAAATTTGTAAGCGTCTACTCAATTCATACTTCCATCAATTTTGGTCACAACCTATTGCGCATTTTGGACGATTAAAAAAGAACTATAAAGCGCCCCCTAGCGGTAAAAGTTAAAATCCACTTAAAACACACAATGCAATAGAACATGATTAGAAAAGGATATTAAATTTCATGATTTTTTTCACAACGTACGCTATTAACCTTGTGAATATCGAAACAAAGAAGTACATAAAATATAGGAATTCAGAGGCCACCATTTCGAACGTCCGCCATTACTGAAATATTCGAAATCTCAGATGGCCGCGTATCCAAAATGACTCGTAATTATACGTAGTATATGCACACCAAGTTATATGCTTCTATCATTAAAGGCACAATTCCACTTTTTTTTGTCATATATCTGCTGCACTATAAGATGAAGGCAAATGCACTAACCTGTAAAGCCCTTGAAAGCGATTCATCAAAGTGGTCTGCATCCGCACGAGGATGTTTCTTCACATCATCTTGTAAACGAACTCTTTCTTCACTCTCCCTCGGGATCTTTCCTCTATCCATTAAAGATTCACCAGCAATCACACCCTGGTGTGACCTGGACGTCCTCAAGTACACATTTGTCAGGATTGGCTTCAGCTGCTTGATCTCTGAAGCAGCTTTTCTTCTCTGCTGGTGTTTGCCATCCGATGCCCCGGATGGAAGGGATGCCTCGGATCCATCCCTGTCCTCAGACATCTCCGAGGTCAGTTCCTGCATTAGGGACTCCCACAAGGACCACAGATCATCCCTGCTCAGGTGGATGTGCACGGACGTGTCTGTGACCTCTTCTGACGTCACGTTCGTCAGCAGGGACTCGGAGGGCGCTTCTGGTTGTGGTAGAGGTGCTGGTTGAGCTCGGATGGTTCTGGTTTGGGTGTCGCGAACCAGGAGGCCGCCCTCTTCGGTTCTGTCCGTTGTGGGGATTCGTGCGTGGTCGAAGGTGGTTGCTGTGCCTATGTCTTCGTCGGATCGCTCTTTCTGGCTGAAAGCGTAGTTGCCGAGTGAGAAGAGGAGGTTTCTGTGGAAGATAAAAATATTGCTGATTTTTGAGAGTAAGAAAACGAAAAGAAATCAGTTCAATGTTTGCGAGAGTTTTAAAAGTAACAATGTTTTTATGCAAAGTATTACTCTTTCAAATTTCATTGAAATAAATATAGAATAATAATTATAATAATAAACTCGTATTTATGAATAAATTACTTCTACAAAAGAGGTGAAAATAATCTTGGATGAGGTGCTTTGATAACACCATTCACATTTTTCCAATATAAACACCAGGTTTCAAGTTTATTTTCTTCCTTTTATTTGCGCTTGTTTCAGTCTCTTTATCAATAATTTAATAACAAAAAAAGGTTCAACATTCAATCACAGTTGTTATTAGTATCTTTCTAGATTAAGCGAAATTTAAATTTGACTGTTTTGTCTAGCTGTTTTATGTGGTATTTTGGCTCTTACCAATGATTTCATTCCAGTCTAAAAGGATTTTATTGCACGCTTATCGTGTGAAATTGTAAAATATGGAGTTGATATTTTTTCCCATGAAAGTTCAGACAGCGTTGCTATTTTTAAATTAATTCACAAAATGCTTTAAATGAATTTTTAAAGTCAAAAAATATGGCGTTTCCTCATATTTAAAAGAAAAAAAATTATTTCGAATCTGAATAGCACAGGCTGTTGATTGATTCGTAGCTAAAAAATGAATAAATAATGAATGGTTTTCTGAATTCATTAATCTCATCAGGTTTCGCCACTTTAAATTTGTTCAAGTTGATTTATAGTCTTTCAAAAAAAAAAAAGGTTTCTCAGCCTTCGGATTAGTGTCAATGCTAAAATCACTTTGAATGCCAAAGAGGATTGTTTTAATTAATATTCAACAATGAACAAGCATAAAATCTTACTTATTAGTTTAACTTTTGTAAATAGGAGATCAGCAGAATGCTCGTTTACTTTTTGAATTCTCCACTTCGTATTTTAGTACAATTCTATCACAAAATTAAGACTTATTGAAGAACTCCACTGAAGTTTAGGTCATATTGACAATGGCAGATTTACCATGCAGCAACTATGAGGAACAAAAAGTTCTAGATTAGCGGTCACCAACAAACGGCAATTTTATTGAAAATGGCTACCAAAAGAATTAAGTCACAGTCGCTAAAGGTGGCGACCATGAGCTTCTTTATTGATTACTTGAGTCTCCAATAAGCGTTATCTTGCTTTTGTACAAATAACTTTTCCTCGTCGTTCATTTCAAATAAAATAGTTTCAATCAAAGTAATAAAATCAATGATTCGGTGGAAAATACATCATGATAAGTTTTTGATTGTTGTTTTTGTAGAGTATCATGAACTTTTAATTTGCTGTTGATATTATTAATAGCGAATAGCTTATCTACTCTTCATCTACTCTTCTCGCTGTTTCATATACTTAAAAAAAATATCTAGCAACAGAGCAAAAGTGGCTACCATTGTTTATGACTTTGGTAGGGAGTGGCTACTATTCAAAATTTCGAGTCTAGAACTTGACCCAACGACCATTGGGGCCCCAAAGGGGGATACTGCACCAGATTTTTTTTTACATTGCTTTGTGATAGACAAAAGATTACCTAAAAATACATTGCGACGGACCCCCAAACCTGTAAAACCACTTTTGCGCATTGATGAGTTTTTTTTTTTTAATTTCCTTTTGATGCCATTGTTTACCGACTAAGGTAGACCGTTTATGGACGAGCCGACGCATCAAGATTAAGTTAGACCACTTTGGATCCAGCACGTGTATCATTTTTTGTTTTTTTCTGGTGAGTGTTGACTTTTCTGGCGAGCTGTCGCTTTCTGGTAATATTTCTCTGAGTAATAGCAGCACGTGAATTTGGCAAAGCTTGGCATTATCCCAAAATTTTCTTCTGGTAATCCTAGCTCCGCAACAACGAAAGTTGAAACTAAAAGTTTATAAATTGGTAGAAAAGTATAAATGATGAATTAAATCTTACTACTATTATATATGCGAAAGTTTGGATGGATGTATGGATGTATGGATGTTTGTTCCTCTTTCACGCAAAAACTACTGAATGGATTTTGATGAAACTTTTACCATAATGTAGCTTATACACCAGAATAACACATAGGCTATAATTTATAACGATATTCAAAAACGTTCGATCGGTAGCGCCTTTTTCATTCCAATTTAAGGTACATATTTCTCATAAACCAAAAGGCATTGACCAAACTAATTTAGTATTTAGTGTATCGTCTCAACTCCCTGTCGAAAGCTAAAATTGCGGGCATCATTTCTTCTTTCCGTATTTAATGTTCAAGGCTTTTCTCAAGTCAAATCATGAAGTTTTTTTTTCCAGCTTCATGGGGAATATCCAGGCTTTTACCATGATTTGTATTTAAAACGTTTTGTAGTCTTAGTTGTGTAAGTAGAATATTTATCCTTAAGCAATGTGTTTCTTAATGTGCATTGCTGAGTGAAAATATTATTTCTTTAAAATAAATTGTATTCCTTTATTAGTAAATTGTTCACTGTATCAATTATTTTCACAAGTTTCGTAAATTTGTCGGCCCTCTTTAATCGGGTAACGGATAAACGAATAAAATATCCTGGAACTGGATATTTCCCATGCCATAGTCGCAATTTACTAAAGATTCCGCTTTATCGAATTCTCCGCTTAATCAAATAATATTTCTTGGAACCGACAGTATTCGTTTGAGCGGGGCCGACAGTATGTATTTTAGAGTATCGGTAATGTAATCGCTTGAAGAGATTGGCAACTAATAAATGGATTGGGTTCATTATTTTCTAATTTAATGGAACTTTAAATACAACTTTACGGTATTTTTAAAAATTTGTTTGTGCTGACTGGGCGGGTACTTACAATTGGTCACTTAGGATCCAATCGAACAGGTATCTTGCCGAATTTGTTGCAAGAATATTATAATAACTATATATGGGTATTTTTTTCAACTAACGCCAGTTTTGGCGCCAAAGACTATGTAATAATATTTTACTTCTTACACGATATAACTAAAATAAAATGATTGTTGTCTGATATTTGTAGACTGCGCCAAAATCCTTATCATCGAGATAATACTCCCACAGTTGAAGAAAAGTTCAGTTTTTTTTTTTTTTTTTTTTTTATTTTGGCCGATTCCGTACGTTGTCATTAAAAAACTTTTAAAACTTACGTCAAAGCGTAAAGTAATCCACATACGAAATTAATCAAACCCCAAAACTAAAATTACCATTAATTTGTGTTTTTTGCACAAATAATTGTCAAATGCTCCCTACTAATTTCGAAATCACTTCGGACAAAAACTTTTAGCGTCATTTCATGGTCAGCAATATTTTCTCAGCATTAAATGACAATTTTTCTTTGACAAAAAGTACTGACTTAATAATACTTAAGCATATTTTCAAAAAGTAGGGAGGGGAGCAAAATTATCCTAGGTATCCCAAAACAATTACCGCGAATTTAGCGACATTTTAAATCGTCAAAGCGGTACGTTTTGAGTTCTTTTAGTTTAGAAATAAAAAGGCGATTATAAATTGTTTCTCAATATTTTTACTGGCCCAGGCAACGCCGGGTATTTTTGCTAGTAAAACATAGTTTTCTTTCATTACTTGTTAATCTCGTTGTTTTCTAATACTTTCGTAGCAGGAACAGCACCATGCAGTTGAAGGTATTTTGCACAACGTTGATTTCCTTGGTAAACAGCTGCATCTAATGGGCTCATTAAAAATCCCTAGAAATTGTGAAATACAGTATGACATTAGTGCTATAACAAGTGGAAAACATATTGGCATAGAAACATTTAACGAGCAAGGAACTCAAGGCAATCAAAAATTGAAAAACCTTTTTAAAATATTTATTGCAGAAGATAACTCTTATATCGTTGTTAAGATTAATGATGCTTGTTTTGTAATAACATGCATTTGCATGTTCTCACTGCAACTCAAAGTATTGCAATTTTCGGTGTTCTCCCACTAAACGATTACAATAGACAATCTATAGCTCAAATATTCTAGCTACTCAATAGACGACGCCACTAAACTTGCTATAAAGAGCAATTGATTTCAGTGGTGCCTCCTATTGAGTAACTAAACAATTAACTCTCTAGATCACCGATTGGGAGAATACCCAATTTTCATGGTAATCAATGAATTAGAAGGCTATTCCTCTTCATGTTACGATCGGTGCAAAATCAGACATTTTCAACAAATGTCATTATTTAAGAAATGTGTGAACACTTTAAAAAATTAAAGAATATTTTTAGGCAACGAAGATGTTTTAAGGTTGTTTGTTTCTGCACTTACTTTGACATTAACCATGAGTGGGTTTACGAAGGCACCATAATCAATCAAAATTTCGCACATTTCTACATTGTTTCGCTGAGCTGCGATGTGCAAAGGTGTTCTTCCATTTATGTTTGTCGCATTCACTGCCCGAGGGCACTGCTGCAGCAGCCATTGAACAAGATCTGCAGAGTAAAACAAAATATCACTTGAAGAAACAGTACTGTGAAGACAAAAGACTTTAAAAAAAATTAATATCGTATTTTGAACTAATGACTTCATGCCGATTTATGATTAAAATTACTTCTTTTTGCTAAAGTATGTAGGAAAACTTTTTCAGAATGCTCAATCATTTTCTTGTGAAATGTCTTACATTGGCCTTTACTTAAATCCTCCTTTACTTATAACTAACCTGTACATCTGATTTTACCTTTCCTTCCGGACTGTACAGATTCGTGTAATGGCAGATTGCCTCTGCTGTTCCTCATCCACAGGTCTGATCCGTTGCTGTCAAGAATTCGCATTATCTCCAATTGCCCTTTAGCCGCTGCACAATGAGCAGGTCTGAAGGAGATTTAAGAATGGACAAAAAATTAAAAAAAAAAAAGCAAGAAAGAAAACAGAAGAAGAAAGGAAGAAAAACACGCGCATACACTTAAATTTTTGAAGCAATACACATAGTTATACTTTAGATATGATCAGGTCAAAAGAATCTGAGATAGAACTGAAATGTATCAGTCTCTGTCAGTATTTCATTCAAGTGTTTAAAATAGACTGCAAAATTTCATACACAATACTAAAAGTATATGACTAACTAAAATCTATGATTAAAATAAAAAAATTTGGGCGAGAGTTCTGCATAACCAAAAGAGGTGTAAAGAATAGCAATCAGTGAGAAAACTTACATCAGTAAATATTATTTGCACTGCAGTAAAGTTGTCAGTTAAATTTTAGTACAACTATTAACTTTTGCTCACACCCTAGGTTTTCTCTTTTAATCATACAGGTATTATGACAGCTAACAAATACAATTTTTCTATCACAAATGTTCCGGAAAATTTGTGGGAAGTTCTGAATTTCTAATAGGGCTTTAAAATCTGTATGAGGCTTACGGAAATAAAATTTTAATTTGAGTCCGTTTTAAAAAAATTTTAAATTTAAAACCTTTTTTATTTGAAAAATTATTTATTATTATTTTTTTTTTCAAGTATACTATTTGTTACATTGTTATTTATTAACTGCATAAGTATTTAAAGCAGTGTTTCTTTCAGACATTTTGCTCCGGGGGTGGGGGGGCACTTTAAGAATCCGGAAGGGCGAAGAGATAGGCGTGCATATATCCCACCAAGCGACCAAAAATGTTCTAAAACTGCATTTTTTGAACTTTTTTTTGACATTTTTGGCACCCCTCCTAACACACAATTGAACCTTAAAATTGCACTTCGACCCCGCTCCCTTTTCGATAATGACGTGACGTCCTAAAAAGCCAAAGGCTTTACCCGCAATAAATGAAAAACTACCTACTCTCAAAAAAAAAAAAAACCCTAGATATTTGAAACATTTAGTTGTAAATTTATATTAACGATTGGCTTGCTTCTTCCATAAATAATTTCCCATGAACGACACAGAGGGAGGGCGAATTGTCTTTGAATTTATTTTTTAAGTTTCCTTTTTGTTCCTTCTTTTTTTTTTAGATAAAATTTGTCCTTTTTAGAATTTTTTTACAATTTTTACGAATATTCTCCACACGGAAATATTCAAAAGCTGAAAGATTGAGATAATTCAACCTTCAATTACTTTTTTAAATTTCTTACCAGGGAGTACTTAGAACCATGAAAATTATTTGAAGGAATATAAAAAAATATGATGCCAAATAAACGAATGACATCAAACAGATAATGTATTTTGTCAAAATGATGTATCCAAGATCAGCTCATATTTTTATGGTTCTTTCTTCTCATTACGTCCGCTGCTGCACTCGTGCAAGATTTGCACCAGTCAGAGTCAATTAAACCTTTTTTTTGTCTTCATTCTCTTTTTCTTTTAATTTTTTCATTTATTTATTTATTTTTTCAATTTAAAAGTAGTTTCTAGAAATCGCTACAAACTACTATTTTTTTGTATCGCGCTACTCGCTACTCTACTTTTTTTAAAAAGTAGTGCGCTACACTACAAACTACTAAAAAATGTAGCTACTACAGTAGTTTCGCTACTTGCAGGGCTGCGGAGTCGGAGTCGGAGTCGAAGAGTCGGAGTCGGACGTATTTTGGACCAAAGGAGTCGGAGTCGGAGTCGCTGAAAAACATGTCGACTCCGACTCCGACTCCGACCACCCCCGATTTGGATGAAATTTTATGGAGGTGAAAACATATCTTTGAAACTAACATATACAAATTTTCAGCTTCCAATATATCCAAATCCTAAGCATCTAGGATCATTAAAAAGATCTTCAAAATGGCGGGTCTGCTTTGTGAAACGAATTGCTATGTTTGGGCTTAAGAAAGTGAATAAAAAATGTTAAAATAAAGTTTGGCCATTTAACAATAAAAGGATTCGTTTTGTACGGAGTCAAATGACAAGAGCAGCACTTGACTTTTGCTCTGGAGAAAATGGACTTTTTGGGAGGTCATAGTGACCTCCGAGAATTGAGGTAAATGTGGTGAACTTACCTACGAGAATTCTTGAGAAAATTGAACTTTTTGTGAGGTCACAATGACCTCCCATGACCTCCAACTGGGATACCCCTGCCTGCTACCCGCCCCCCGCCTAAACTGAGTCCTTTCTACGACCATGAATAAAAATGAAACTCTTAAAAATGGACTTAATATTTCAACCTTTGTTAAGGGTTTTCCCTCTTCACATTTGGGAAAAAAAATAAATAAGAAAAAAAAGCAGGAGTCGGGAGTTGGAGTCGGAGTCGAAAGTTTTAAAATGCCGGAGTCGGAGTCGGAGTCGACAATTTTTCCTCCGACTCCGCAGCCCTGGCTACTTGTAGCGCGCTACTTCCGACCACAGTGAGATCAAATAAACTTGATAAAGGAGGGTAAGGGGGTTATATGAAAATTTGGTTGTATGGATTTAGTAGTGTCTATCTTTGAAGGGAAACTGTATTCGGCTTTCAGTTTAAAAGGGAGTACAAGAATTTTTACCAAATTTTTTTTTAAATTGATGTCCTGAAAACAAAACTTTGTACGATCTTTAACAACATCAAGGGGAATTTGCAGACACTCCCCGAGAAATATTTCGAATTGAAGTAATTTATGTGCAAATGTAGACGATTTAGGTGGGGGAGGGGGGGTATCAAACTCTCCCCCAGAAGTTTTCGGAAATTGAAGGCTTAAAAACGTAATTATAGATCTTCTCTGATGGCGTTAGAGAAAGCGACATAGTTTGGGATTCTTATTAGGAAAATGAAGTTGAAATTGAAGTTCTGAAAACGCAAATGTAAGCCGTCTCTGATTACGTTAAGATTGTGCTACCGGACTCTACAGTAGAGTCCGAATGTCTTTTGAAATTGAAATCTTCAAGCGCAATTTTAGTGCATTTTGATGTCGTTATATAGAAAGGAAAGAGGTTTAGAACTTTCCCTCTTATTTTCGAGATTGAAGTTCTGGAAGCGCAATAGTAAACAATTTTCGAACGTGGGACCTTGGTGAGACATAGGATTCGTGGATTCTCTGCCTGAATTTTTCCAAAATTGAAGTCCTAAATTGCAATAACTAATCATCTTTGAGAAGAATCGGGGAAAAAAAAATAGTTCGGGTCTCACCAAGAAAACGCTGAAATTTTAAACATTAAAAATGCAGTTGTCGACCATCTTTGATGAGAGTATAGAGACAAGAATAATATTTGACATTTTCCTTTGAAACATTTTTGAGATTGAAGCTGTAAGTATGCAATTTCAGGCCATCTTTGGCGATGTTTAGTGAATGGATAGAGTTCAAATAAAATTTCTTTGAATATTTTAATGTTCTATATATCCTAAAAATTCATCTATAGACTTTTTCAAAACATTACTAAACTTGATGCAGTTCATGGGTCTCCTTGGAAGTGCTTCGAAATGGAAGTCCCCCCCCCCCCTCCACACACCAAAAAACACACAACTGTAGACGATCTGACATCTGTCAAGAGAAAAGAGATGAGGCTCACAAATTCTCCCTGGGTATTTTTACGAAATTGATGACCAAAAATGCAAATTGCAGGCTATCTTTGATGCTTCCCTCCCCACCCTCGCAACATATGTTTTAAAATAATCGTTTATTTTTTTATTTATCTTTTTAATATTTTGTATATTTATTTAGTATTTTTAGTTCATTTTATTTATTTTTTGTGTGTGTTAGCACAAACTGAGTTTTTCTCCGGGGGGGGGGGCGCAGCTGACTTCCTCCGGGGGGGGGGGGGGGGCACTGCCCCCCCCCCCCCCCCACCCCGGAGAGATGCCTGAAAGAAACACTGATTTAAAGATATTGTTTTGTGCTTCAGAAAACGTTTAATTCGAAAAGTTGGTGAAGTTGTTCCAAATAGACTAGTCGGCTTATAAAATTCATTTAAAAAAGTAAATAAACTTTATGCCATTGAAATTTACAATTTACAATCAGCTCTGATCGAGTGTCTAAAAACCAGAAAAAAAATATGCTTATTCAACTTTAGTTGCAAAACAAATGACGCAGTGAAGCAAATTTATTTTGAAACATATGGTTTTGTTATTGCTCCATCCTAGTATCCAATCCTTTTTACAGGGGCACAGGCAAAACGCAGCATTTGATTTGAGGTATATAGAGGCGCCATCTATCGAACATATTCGATAATACACAGCAGGCTTGTGAAAAATCAAGACTTACAGTTGGAAAAAAAGCCTCCCTGAATTTACAAATACGTTTCGATAATCAATCGCCAACTGAAACATGAGAAATTATATAGTGAGATAATATTTTTAGCTGTTTTTACTTTTTTATATATTCGCCGAAAATTTCTCAAAGAGAAAAGCAGCGGAGTTTTGACAGCTGGATGTTGTATTTTCTTCAACTTGAAACCGTGAAACTATGCATAAGCAACTGTCATTTAGTGCTTAAAGATTTTTTTAATCATATTTTCAAGTTTCAGATACTGATTTTCAACTTTGTTCCAATTTTATTTAAAAAGAGAAAAAAGAAAATATACAACCGAATTGCATTTTATAACTTTATGTGGCGTCATCTAGTGGACAGAGTGTTTACTAATGTATACCTAGCTGCGGAATGAACTTTTTCCTGCTAAGGGCGGATCCAGCTTCTGAAAGGCGGGCGGGGAGGGGGGAGGGTCCGAATGCAATTTTTGCTCCAAAATGAGGTTTTTTAGCAATTTTTTCGCAATATAAATCCCGAAATCCAATTTCTTGCTGTATTTTGTCGGTTAAGGGGAGGGGGGTCATGACCTGCCCCCCCCCCTCTGGATCCGCCCCTGTACTAGTTGCTATAATCTATACTTCAGCTCAAGAATCACCCGCTTTTTGATGTTCTAACTGGGAATAGTAATGGAGAAAAATGAACGAATAAGAAAAGTCGGGGTAGGTAAGGTCAGAAGGCAGACCAAGGTTTTGGTTTTCTATTTCGAGAGTTTGTTTATATACTGTGGCCACGCAAAAAGGAAAGTGAGGGGTAAAGACAGAAGTAACTATTGAAGCTCAAGCGAGAGGTCTGTAATGCTCCCACGGTAATTTCAAAATTTAAAGTCCACAAATTCGCCTTTTTGTTCGTAAGCTCAATTATCTCGTATTGAAAAAGGGGTTCCTTTCTTCTCCGATACATGTGTCTGCAGTTTGTGTGTAGTTCAGTTGTGTTATTATCTTTTTTTTTCCAAAAAGACATTTTTTTCTTGATCATTACAAGACATAAACGCTTTCATATGGATTACCCGCGGAATTTTAACAGCTCTGAAAATCCTTCTCCTGAAATTAGTTTTAAAAAACTCAATCAATGATTAATAGCAACTTAATTAAGATTATTTCTAGTCAATTATGATTCATTTCTGTCTTTTATTAATTTTTATTTTTGGCAACATCCGAATTCGTAATCTCTGTGCCAATACCTTTCAGAAAAACTAACTCCCATAATTGTATCCCTAAAATCGCACGGAAGTTAAAATTTGACCAGTTGCTCATCCACTAAAAGTACAGCAGTTTGTTTTTTGTTGCATGGAAAATTTATCACCTCCAACTGAAAATTAATTTAACATATAATCCAAGAAGCAGGCTTGACTGTGGTTTTGCTTCATGAAATTCTAAATCTCAGACGCCAGCAAAATCATCTCAATTTTTTTTTTTAAACATTTGAAAGGTTTAAACAAAAAGGGTTTTTCTTTAAGTACCATTTTCCATACCCGAGACACCGCAGCCTATAATAGAGGACGTGAGAAAGAAAGCACACGAACCGAATAAATGCTTACGTTCTGCCTTTGTTGTCCTGCAGATTGGGGTCGGCCCCGTACTTGAGCAGCACCTGGACGGTGTCCGCATGCCCTTGCGCCGCCGCGTAGAACAAAGGCGAACAGCCGATCGTGTCGCCCGCGTTGACCCTTGCGCCGCACAGCGTCACCAGAGTCTCCACGCAGCCCCTGTGACCCCTGCTGGCCGCACAATGCAGCGCTGCAGAAGAAACCGAAAGTGTTGGCAAGATCGACAATGAATATATGCATACAATGGGGGAAAATGTGAGGGAAGATATGGATTTTGGAAAGGGATCGGTTGGCGACATGATGCAATCGTGGTGGCTTTTTTGCTTTGTCTTGATCAGAAAATGGGGCTTTAAGAGGGAGTCTTTTGTGTGTCGCGACTGCGTTGTGCATTGTAAAGAGGGCGTTTAATTTGTACGAAATTTGCATACGTCTTGGTTTCAATTGGGGTTTTAACATTCCAGAGGGGGGAAATTTTAATAACAGTGCGGAGTTGAGGCAGTGAGAAGCAGAGATATATAAGTGGAGTTTTTAATATTTTGAGCAAAAGCGCGAGCGAAGTTCAACTAGAAGGTATACTGTTTCTCTGGTAAATTGACTTTCGACATTGAGAAAATTTACCTATTTTTTGGGTTAGTCTAATTTTTGCATCAAAAAGAACAATTATAAAATTTTATTAACTTTTAAACTTCAATTATTAAACGTTAAAAAAAAAAAAAAAAAAAAAAAAAAAAAAAAAAAAAAAAAACGAAACGCAGAAACTTGTCAGAACAGAACTACTGCTTAGGTCCTGACAACTAAGGTTGTAAGCTTAAGAATGAAGATTTCAAATATAAGATTTGTGACTGCTAAACGGTGGTGTAAACTTTGGGAACTTTGGTTCAGAAGATGTGGTGTAAATTAGTAGAACATGCGTGTTTCTTCTGAATATAAAAGGAGAAAATATACAGATTTCGAAATCCAAAATTTGATTAATTTATTCTTCAACTCAAACTTTTGGATAATTAATTCACATTACCTACATTTAACCTGCAATTTAAAAAATAATCTGTGAGTCTAAAGCAAAAGTAAAAGCAGAACATCCCGAATTCACATGAATTTCATTTGGGATGCTTCCAAAATAAATTTTGGGGTAATTTTAAACGGTACTAAAATTTTTGAAAAAGTAATATAATTTGTTTGTTTTGCTATTGACATTTCATACTATTTGGTATTGACATTTCATACTATATCTCCGGTAGAATCGCACAACAATATTTTCATAAGGAAAGAAAGAAACTTTCGTTACGTGAAGCAGAAGAGAAAGAGTTGGAACCTTAAAAACCTTACCTGTGAGGCCGTCCTTATCCGTTGAAGCTACATTGGCACCGGCAGTGAAAAGAATAAGGACTGCTTCGCTGCTACCTATGAAAAAATGAAACATTCAAAAATCATATAGATATCAACGAACTTACGTTTAAAACTTATTAATTATTTAGGAGACATGTTTATTAATCCTGTGCAACACAGTAATAAAATTATTTGCTATTAAAAATACATAAATACATTATTACACAAAAATAAATAAATGAATGAATTTAAAAAAAAATGAAAGCAAGTGAGTAACCGCCCCTAAGCAAGAGCAATTGCAGGAATATGCAATACACCACCAACTCGGCTATTTCGATCCATGGAATGCAGTTTCGTGTTTAGTATGCAGCATGCACTTATCAGCATGGAATACGAAAGTAACCGAGTTGAAGGCAAAAAATCCTCTTATAGAGCAAAGAGAGCCAAAAAAACTGGTAGCTAATGTGAGCTGCTTGCAAACCCCAGCACATTAGCTACCAGATCGAAATGACCGAGTTGGTGATGTATAGCAAATAAAAAATTTATTTGAATTTTGACTTCTCGAATTCAAACTATATTTTTCGGAATGACGAATTGCATGCAATAAGTGTGTGGCGTGCGTTCCTGAGTACATTACCGGAATTTGCCTCCGAGCTCAGCCATAAACTCCTTGGCTCAGTGGATAAAGTACTGGGTTACCATAACAAAGTTTCCTGGTTCAAACCTCACCAGAGTCACAGCACATCCGTATTGGTTTCCCAACAATTTGAGCAATACTGGCAGTATCGCTCCGCAGGGACCGGTGAGCAAGTCTCTCCGGTACGCGAAACGTTGGCAGACAACCAATTTGAAAGAGGGACTACTCGACGTTTGAGGTTCAAAAAGAATGCATATAGCAATTTGTCATTGCTAAATAAATAAATAAATCAATAAGTAAAGGTAAAATAATTTAATAAATAAAAACAATAAATGAATGAATAAATAAATGAAAGTGATGAATAAATAAAAACATAAAATAAACCCTTTCCTTGTTTAATCGCCAGACTTTGTTTTAACACATTGCATTTTTGAAATTATAGTTCACGATTTTTTGCGCTTATTACGTGTGCCCTATTTTAAGTGTAATGTAAATGCGATACTTGAAACCAGGCTAATTACTTACAAAGTTTGCCAGTAAGGGGATCAAAGTGTATCAATGCACACTTTATTGAAAAAACCACGCCCACAAATGCATTTATTTCTCAAAGTCAGGGTGGGGGGTCAGTTGCCCCCTATTGACCCCCTACATGACGGGCCTGTTTGGAAAGTTACAAAGTTCTTTGAAGTACAGCGGTAGCCGCTTGTATGAATCATGTTTGCTCTTTACAGTTTTGGATCAAAAAACTGACTGATTCAATAAAGTGACTAATCCAATGAAGCTGTAGAGGAATCTGGGGCAAAGGGAAATACTTAAGTTAGCCGACCTGTTTCAAAATGAACACATTGGAAATTTGTTCTAAAAATCCGTGTACATACAGAAGAAATAATGAATCTTGTAATGCAATTACTGTTGAAACGTTATTTTTCATTCCTGGCAGTTATTTTGCACTTTCAAAAAAAGGTAGAAATTTGTCACCTCGAACAACCATGGGACAAAGTGAAAATTACAATATTTCTGAGTAGAAACATTTTATATTTGAAATGAACATTTTATATTTGAATTACAGTAATTTTCATCAAATAAATACGTAAATAAATGAATAAATGAATCATTAATGAAAAATTAAACAAATTAATAAAAATTTGAATGACAAAATAATTGAATGAATGAATAAATAAATGAATTAATAAGTAAAAAATTTGAATAAATTAATCAATAAAGAAATACGTACTTAATTTAGTAAATGAATGCATAAGCGAACGAAATGGACTATTTCCACTTTGCCCCCATCCACTTTGCCTCGTGTGCACTTGACAAATTACGTTTAACATTTAAAATAAAAATATGCGTAATGTAAAATAAATAAGGACTGCACTGGACATCAGTAAATCGCAATTAATATTTAAATTAATAATTAGAAAATTTTTATCATTTTATAATAACAAGAAAAAGTTTTGAAAAACCACGAATATTGCAATAAAGGTAAAAAAATTTGAGAATTGCCCGTATAATTTTTTTCGATGATCATCGGAGCTATTTATTTTGTGACAGGAATTAACCATATGTCTAGAAACTTAGTTAAAATATTGCTTAATAGCACTGCAAACTGTGAAAATATTTTACCATTCCACTTAGCCCCACACTCCCTATATTGTTTTGGTTTTGATGATTTGATTCATAAAAGTGGGCGGCTGATTCAATCAACCACCTATTCAATAAGCAGGCTTACTATATAAAAATTACTAGAAAAATATTTGAGAAAAAGAAAAAAAAAAACTTTTTTGCATTTTCTTTAGCCAAGTGTGATACAAAATGCCGAAGTTAACTACAATCCAAGCTTGACTACCGAGCTGCGGTAAAATTGTACCTTGAATGAGGATAATTTTCCTCATTTAATAACTACTAATCGTGTTTCTTGACATTTTTCTGCTATGTTTTGCATTACATTTTATTCTTCGTACCTCAGATTAAAAACTGGCAGATCGAAAAAGTAGCCCTTAAAGGACGAATAAATAAGTCGGTTTCAGTCTGAAGTACACATTTGAGTTTGGAAAAAGGATCTGCGTAAGATAACGAATTAAGCGAATGCTTTGATCAGGGCGTCCCGAACTTAAAATTTCTTGGGGAGTGGGGCGAGTTCTCAATGTACCAAATGAAGTTCTAAAATTTAACGAATAGTAAATAAGAGCTTGCACACATGGATCAACATGTGACGAGAAAAGGTGTCAAAAAAAAATATCTGATATGGGTCCCACACTACTTCCTTTTACGTGTAAATTTCTTTGTAGATGCCTTAGTGTTAAAATAGTGCTAGGAGTGAGCAAAATAGCAATTTGAACATTTACACCCCTACTTTGCCACGAAACAATGCAAAACAAATGTTTTACAATGATTCATTTTCTAAATATCGCCGATTTTAACATCATTCAGTGGATTTTTCACGAAATATCGCCAATAGCGCCAAATTGAACCCAAATTCAAAAAATATTTTTTTCGCCAAATTTGTCGCCATCTTGGCGATATGTCGCCAAGTTGGCGTCAAACACTTGGCGACCAAAAGCTTGGCGACATATCGCCAAGTGGTCGCGCCAATTCATATCACTTGAGTCAGCATTGAAATTAACACTGATTTGACCCAAAAAAGGGGTAAAACACCCCTTGGGAACATTCAAATGCAACCACAAAGGGAGGTGCACAACTAGACCATACTCAGAGCCTACATACCAAGCTAGAAGCTTCTATGGCATTTAGTTTTTGAGTTATGCGACCCACATACGCACATACGCACATACAGACGTCACGAGAAAACTCGTCGTAATTAACTCGGGGGTGGTTGAAAATGATTTTTCGGCTGGTTATATGTTGGCAGGTACATATGCACGTGCTGACAGGTCGAAAAAACGACTCAACATTCATTCTGGGGTGAGCAAAATCAAAATTTAGACCCAAATTTGAGTGATTTTTTTTTTTTTTTTCGCGATCACAATACTTCCTTTACTACGTAAAAGGAAGTAAAAAAGGCAAATAAGAAAAAATGTTGAGAGGTTTCAGCGATCTCCTGGTCACCTGGCTCTGACCTAGGAAAGGACAATTGCCCCTCCATGACCCCCCCCCCCAATCGTATGCCCATGATTAATAGAACACTATACAGTCGACGCTCGTTATAACGAACACACATTATAAATACCATCCCATTTTCACGACCAGTGGGAAAAGTCCCAACTGTTTCTCTATAAACTACCCCTATAACCCCATTCTTCCTCTTATAGCAACCACTAGTGAAAGGACCTTTTCCTAAGGGGGTCATTATATCGAACGTCGACTGTATAAGCTATTTTTTTAGGTTTCAAATGCTCGGTGAGTGAAAATACTGCTACACGGCAAACCTCTTCAGTTGTGGCAAACCTAAACGAGCAGCCTTGCAATGGTGTGAGTTGGTTTTGCGAAGCCTTTGCAATGCCGTCAGGTTTGGTTCGACTAATTTCATCGTATTCAGTTTGTACGTCAGGGTCGGACTGGGAATGAAATTCGGCGCGGGCATCCAGAGAAAACAGGCGCCTCTCCAATTATATTAATTAAAAATGACATTCGTTATTAATTAATTTTTAATTAATTTCAAGAAGCATAATTAGTTATTAAAATATTTCATAATTTATACATTAAGCTGAATAATTAATAGCATGGACTAATCAACTAGTTATTAAAAATAAATAATCTAAAAATGAATTTAAATAAAAACCTAATATTTTTAAAATTCAATACAGAGCATTATTTTCAACAAATATATTTCTTAAAAATAATTAATTTTATTTTTCCTTGAATAATAACAATGTTTTTTTTTTTTTTTTTTTGTCTTTGCGATTTGTTGGATGTTATCGTCATAAAGGTTTACAAGTGATGGCAATACACCAATTTCTCTCAGGTTCGCGCTTATTGCTGGCCACTCAAAGATATGACAAGGTGTAAGCTGTGTATCTGGGTCTGGGCAATTACAACAGTTTCTGTACACCCTTCTATCCTCTCCGTCAATCTTCATGCCTCTGTGATGGCCGGTTCTCAGCCTGGTTATAGTTTTTGTTATTGATCGATTTGTATTTATTTCACAAAGCTAATAACATTGATCAGGGACTTGTAAAGCATTTTTTTCTAAATTTTATTAAGCGACTTTAATATAAATTGCTAACTTACTTGTATCATATATAAAACTGACTAATTGTTTTACTGTTAGCGTTTAAAGATGGATAAATAAGCTCGTACACAACAGTTTTCTCGCAATTTCCCTAGGAAATGAATTTTGAAAGCGAAACTTAATTTTTATTACGTTCATTAAAAGTAATTGAAAAGAAACTTTATTAAGTTCATTATTAGCAAGTAATCAGCACCTATTTAAGATGTTTACTTTTTTTAGTTTTTCACTGTCTTTTTTTTTTTAATCATTGATCGCTAATCTTTTACAAAGGAGAGCCTACGTATCCCCTTGTCCCTCCTTTTAAGTTCATAGTAAACTCTAATTCAATATTGAAAAGGGAAGTAAAACTGCTTACAATTTTGGAACTTACACTCCGAGTCATCTTCAATGGCGGATTTGCCATGTCATAAATGTCGCAAGTGCTTGGAGCACCCATGATCGTAGTGGCCCCAAAGGAAAAAAAAAATGCATTAGATAAATGTTTTACATTGTCCTGTGATAGACAAAGATTCCCTCAAAAAAGAATTGCGACGGGCCCGCAAGCCTGTAATTCCTCTACTAGTCATCTTGTAGATCACTGAAAATCGTGGCACATCTTAACCAAACATTATTCGACAAAAAAATTAATAGTCCGAGAGCCAGGTGAAAATTTGGTTAATTATTTCCTCTCGATAGATAATTGGCCATACGCATCAGACAACAGTATCATAAAGCCCTATGACCGTCAGCTGCGGCACAGTGGGGGGGATGAGTAGTTGGAACCTCCCACGCTTGAAGAAAAAAAAAAAAAATTCAGTCATTTCCTCTCGCCTAAAAATTTACCAGATGATAGCTTATATGTAACTATTGATAAATATATACGTCAGCTGGCTGTATCTCGGTGGAAAAATTGTCAGCTGATACTTTGAAGGTCGTTACGTAGAAGTTAGCTAGAAGCATTTACTGACTACACTGTTCGACAAAAAAAAACCTTGAAAATGCTTCTGGTATTTTGAAGGCTGATTCTTATGTAAAATGACCCCCTGAATCCGAATATGACCCCCGTTTTCCCCCATCACGTCCCAATTTTTTTTTAAAACGCCCCCCTTTTTTTTTTCATTTTTCCTTAGTTTCAGGGCTATTATATTTTTTTTGGAGGGGAAAGGAGCCTTATATTCACCAATAAATTTTTTTGAAGGTCAAGAGAGACTCAAAGTTTAAAATCATGAGCACCGAGAAAAAAATCGGGGAACTTGGGGGGGGGGGGGCGTGGCCCCCCAAAATATTTGAAAAATCACCAAAAACGATCTTTTTATTCTAGTTTCTTTAAAAAGACCTTTAAAACATTTTTTTCGGTGCAGAACCAGAGTATAGGATCCGTTCCTATGGCTCCTGGGTCAGAAAAAATTTTCACGCTGTAAAATTAAAAAAAAAAAAAATAAAATAATGCTTTAAAAATCGCACTTTGCACTCGAGTTTTAAAGCAGGTCTTCAGCCAAAAAAAAACAAAATTGTGGCTGATTCTTATGTCAAATGACCCCCTATTTCCAAATATGACCTCAGTTTCCCCCCTCCACCCCCTCTTTCCAGAGAGTCCCCCCCCCCAATTCAGAGTCATTTTACTAATTCGGAGGGGAAAAGTACATTACGTAACCCGTTAACATAATTCTAAAAGGCAACAGAGGTTCAAAGTTCAAAATCATGTACATGTGTACCAAAAATATAAACTATGGCGGTGTACCCCCCCCCCCCAAAAAAAAAAATCTTCTTTTCTTGTTTTTCTAAGAGACGTTTTAAACCTTTCCTTTTTTTTTTTTTTTTGTGAAAAATCAGAGTATTGAATTTTCTTTTCTTTTTTTTGGGGGGGGGGGGAGGGGGGAGGTATACCGCCCTAGTTTATATTTTTGGTACACATGTACATGATTTTGAACTTTGAACCTCTGTTGCCTTTTAGAATTATGTTAACGGGTTACGTAATGTACTTTTCCCCTCCGAATTAGTAAAATGACTCTGAATTGGGGGGGGGGGACTCTCTGGAAAGAGGGGGTGGAGGGGGGAAACTGAGGTCATATTTGGAAATAGGGGGTCATTTGACATAAGAATCAGCCACAATTTTGTTTTTTTTTTTGGCTGAAGACCTGCTTTAAAACTCGAGTGCAAAGTGCGATTTTTAAAGCATTATTTTATTTTTTTTTTTTAATTTTACAGCGTGAAAATTTTTTCTGACCCAGGAGCCATAGGAACGGATCCTATACTCTGGTTCTGCACCGAAAAAAATGTTTTAAAGGTCTTTTTAAAGAAACTAGAATAAAAAGATCGTTTTTGGTGATTTTTCAAATATTTTGGGGGGCCACGCCCCCCCCCCCCCCAAGTTCCCCGATTTTTTTCTCGGTGCTCATGATTTTAAACTTTGAGTCTCTCTTGACCTTCAAAAAAATTTATTGGTGAATATAAGGCTCCTTTCCCCTCCAAAAAAAATATAATAGCCCTGAAACTAAGGAAAAATGAAAAAAAAAGGGGGGCGTTTTAAAAAAAAATTGGGACGTGATGGGGGAAAACGGGGGTCATATTCGGATTCAGGGGGTCATTTTACATAAGAATCAGCCTTCAAAATACCAGAAGCATTTTCAAGGTTTTTTTTTGTCGAACAGTGTAGTCAGTAAATGCTTCTAGCTAACTTCTACGTAACGACCTTCAAAGTATCAGCTGACAATTTTTCCACCGAGATACAGCCAGCTGACGTATATATTTATCAATAGTTACATATAAGCTATCATCTGGTAAATTTTTAGGCGAGAGGAAATGACTGAATTTTTTTTTTTTTTCTTCAAGCGTGGGAGGTTCCAACTGCTTATCCCTCCCACCGAGCCTCAGCTGACATTCACGAGGCTTCATAGTTCGATTTTCTGCTGCGTTTTACTAATTATCACTTGAGAGGAACTTGGTCATATATATCTGTTACTGGCTCTCGGACTATAAGCTTTGACCTAAGAATGATCAATATTGTTATTGGAGAGCAATATGTCTACTATTGAAAAAAATTTGGGGGGGGGGGGGGATTTAACTTAAATTGGAGAATATAATTTTGATGCTATGACATGGAACGAAAAAGGAAACTCAAATATTTTATTTATCTTGATCAAATATATTCCAGTTATGTAATAATTGCCATGTTGATATCTCTGATAGAAATAGTTGCTTTTTATTATGTTATTCGCATCGGTACCCAGGCACACATTAAAACTCGATGAGACTTTAAAAGTACTAAAAGTATTACATAGAAATTTTGAATCTCGAAAGGTGAAATAACAACTGAAATTACCAAGAAAGAAATAAAAGATGACTTAATAACCTCTATAGGCAGATCGTATTGGGTAAATAAGGAGAAAAATGTGTTACTAATTTGCATAGTAGTCAAGGGCGTTTAAAAAGGGAGGGGCAGGGGCCAGGGCCCCTCCTAAAATCAAGAAGTAAAAGAAGAAGCATAATTTGATTGGCGTTCGTTTAAAAAATTGAGTTTTAAGCTCCAAAGCTACAGGGAAAAGCAGCCGAAATAGAAGTGTCCAGCAAGTTTTAATATCTTCATTAGTGGTGAAATGAAAAAATGCATTCTCTCTAGTGCCGGATTTTTAAGTGAAAATTCGAAGCCTGTGTTCTGGGTGGACATTTCAGTGGGCAACAAGTTTAAGTGTGACTCAAAACACGGGATCAAAAGGGGATCATGACTCTCCTGACGGGGCCAAAGAGTTTCTAAAATCTCACTTTTAGATCTTTAGTTCTGGAAAAATTTCCAGGTGAGAGGACTTGATTCCCTCCGCTCTCCAATGTCACAAAAGAAAACTAAAGATTGTAAATTTCCGTAGCAGTGCTCCTTACCCGCCTCTTCTCTAATAATTTGATCAGCAATCTCTCAAATCCAGTCACTTTTTAACGTTTTTAAAGATAATTTGCAATTGTGTTTTTAGGTAGGGGACAGGGGCGACAAATAAGGGGGGCAAGAGGGACGGTTACACTCCCAAATATTTCCCGCAGAATAATAAAAAACAGGGACATTCAATTTATATTTTCCACAAATCAATGATGGGTGTGTGAACCAGGCTTGGAGTAATCGTCGATTACGTAATCGTAATCTACGTAATCGATTACATTTTTCTGTAATCATAATCATAATCACAATCTGAAAATGGAACACTCGTAATCGTGTAATCGTAATTTTAATCAAGTATTTCTTGCGTAATCGTAATTGTAATCTAAGTTTGAATAATCGTAATTTAGCCTTGTAATCGTGTAATCCCGACTTGCTGAAAGCTTCTAAGTTACGTTTCTACAATGCTGTGAAGAGATAAGAGTTCAATACAAGCTTCGGAAAGACTTAAGAGCTGTTCAGTGATTGTTACCGGCTGTTTGTAAATGAGGGTAATAAAACTGAGCCCTAAGTGCTTTTCAACCTTCCGGCGCCTATCACAAAAACGGACAAAAACGTCTTCCCTTGATTTTTAGGATGGGTCATCAATTTTCCCTTTCATCAGCTGTCAGTGACAGCAACAAACGAAGTCGTCGTTGCCTCCAGGGCTAGAGAACTATGGCCCTGGTCACCTCGGAATAGAACAGTGGTGTCAAAATACTAACACATGCTTTCAGTTCGACTGGATTCTGTTGGGATTCTGTCGTAAAAATCGTTATAATGGTTGCGATTCTGTTCACTGTTATACCTTTCGGTGCTTTTTTTTCCAATTCAGGTACCTTAAATTTATGCTTTGTATTTTAATGCCAATACTATTTTTAATTAAGAAGTATATAAAGAAGAAAAAGTTGTGTGTTTCTAGATTTTTAAAACATTTGTTTATGTGTATGATTGAAATCAATAATTTATTTTTAAATATTAATTATCTTTTTGTGCTTAGAATAATTCCAATATACTTTTGTATTTGTGTTTATTGTTTTAGTTTCATGTTTCTAGTAGCAATAACAGCAGTATACCTTAAAAAATCTGACATAAAATATTGTTATAAAATGATCATACACGCAAAAAAAAAAAGGAAACTTAATGTCAAGAAATCAAATCAAAACTTTCTACTTATTTTCTAATCATATTGTTTCAAGAATTATTTGATTGTATACATTTTAACTATTAATGGAGTTGGAGCATAATACATGGAAATATAATATATAGGCGATTCTCTGTAAACTCGTCATTTTCCATACAGCATCTGTCCGGGCATATGTTTTTGAAATGGTCGTATAATTATTATAATATTGCTCAGAAAATGAATCTATAACTTTGGTTGGAAAGAGGGCCAATTGAAGTTTGTGTTTTTCTGATAAATCATGATAGGGGGTAAGTCCCCTGCCTAGTATAACTAGGCAGGGAACTGTTTATTTGCACTTTGATGCGTAATATCTGCAAAATAATTCGAACATAATTAGTTATGAAGCTACCTGTAAATTTAGGTACAAATTGTGGACATAACAATAAAATGTTTCATAATTAAACTAATTAACATTAATAAAATTACTTCACAGAGGACTGCTTTCGCAACGACCCAGATGCATACTTTCATCACAAATGTGGCTCTGCAACTAAACAACGTGGCGTTTCAACACTGTTCTCAGCTATTTCCGCAAATTCACACTGATTACTTTAAACTTCATGCCAAAAAACATTTTCAAGATTAACGGTTTTTTTCTACTGCAGCTTTGAATTTTGGCAGGGGACTGTTTGAAAAAGCCCGGAACAGGTTTTGGTATACTATATTAACGTAATTAAATACGTAATTATACCTTATTTCATAAAAAAGATATAATTGCATTATTCTAATTTTAGATATTAATTGTCAAATTTATGTAGCCGTAATAGGTTTTTTGAAATACTGCCTTTAAGTGTTCAACTATAGGATTGGGACAGCCAGGGGACTGTGTTTTTGGTGCTTCAATAATTTCTAGAAAAAAAAAATTGTTATCACTCCAAATACAATTGTGCCACAAAGTATTAATGCTTTACTTGTATTAAGAGCGATAATTACTTTATTACACTTTATTATTTTTTAAATAATCAGTCCAAACAACCAATTACGAGTTCACAGAGAATCGTCCATATGTATGTTTTTTGATGCTGGTAAAAGTTTTGCTTCATGCCGAAACTTCAATTTTTTGAAGTTGCATTAAAACTTCGTTCTAAACATTTTTCTTTTTCTGTTACAGACTATATTTAGAAATGAACCGTCTACTTGCTTTTATGTCATTAGTTTTTAACAGTAATGAAATTTTCATTTAGTAAAAAAACCGATTCTCATTAAAGTAGTACTATAAAATATGGGTATTGCATTGCTTTTTTAGTGTAAAAGTGAAGTTAATAGTATTAAACCACATACTTATCAGTATCAATGTTTTTATGTAAAAAATATGTATCATTTGTTTTTCAAATCCTAAAGAAACTCCTTTTTACAGCTGAAAAGCTTA
Organism: Uloborus plumipes; assembly: GCA_038373865.1. NCBI lineage: Eukaryota > Metazoa > Arthropoda > Arachnida > Araneae > Uloboridae > Uloborus > Uloborus plumipes. The sequence goes on along the minus strand of JAXGGA010008717.1, from coordinate 1,183 downwards.
AGGCAAGTGTTGCTTATGTAATGTAGTTTGATTTTCTTTATTAGAGAAGTAATAAATAAATGATTTAAGTAAAATAACTAAATCTTATAATTCATTATGCAATATTTAATGGTGAAATCTTTAAAAAATTGAAAAGTGTCCAGAATTAAATCCACTAGTGCATGTACCTGTATCTAATCACCTATATACGACATATGGATAAAATAGTTGTGCTATATTTAAGTGCACTTCAAATGGTTCAAATTAATTTGGATGTGCTTTTATTTCATTTATTGCTCCTTTACTGCAGCAACGTCAGAATTCAAAAAATAAAATAAATAAATAATTAAATTAAATAAAATAACAATAAATCCTTAAGTTTAGAGAACATATTAGTTGCAATCATCATTTCATTCATCTCTATATTAGATAATCAAAAATCATAATTTTTCATCTATAACGCTGTTGTCGTGAATGAATATTATGTAATAATTTATATATATATATATTCCTCACCAATCTGTAATCGCGTAATCGAAATCGTAATCGGCACATGATAATCGTAATCGATTACATTTTTTAACGTAATCTAATCGTTGCTGTAATCGTAATAGCGATTTCACAGACGGCTGTAATCGTAATCGTAATTGTAATCTCCAATTTTTCATGTTTATAATCGTAATCGTAATCGATTACATTTTCTCGTAGTTGACTCCAAGCCTGGTGTGAACTGTGAACGCGATATAGGTTTTTATTCCATCAAACTCTATAATTTAAATGCAAAAAGATTGAAACTCATTCTCTTGATGCGTGCCAAAATAAATTTATAAAACTTTGTCAATTTTTAAAAAAAGCTGATGGAACTGCGAAACTTTTCCTCTAGATTATTTTCAAAGAGAAAGGAATCGGAAACATGTGTTTTCTAACTCTTACATAAGCACAACAGAACAAGAAAGGATTTTTACTGTTTGATGGATATTGATGAAAAGCAAAATTTTCTCTTGTTCTTGTCTCCAAGCATTGTAGATTAAAACCAAAAGTTTTTAAAAACTAATTTCTACCATGCTGACAATAGCTTATAGCTTTTCTTGTAACGAGCTATAGCAGTGTTATAGCTCGTTACAAGAAAATTAAATCTTTGGACATAAAAACTTAAAGTGTTATAATTATTCTAATTTTCCCTTTTTATAAAATTATTTTTAAG